>JASGXE010016995.1:0-10913 GCA_030068105.1 Sinentomon sp. SZTP_YWyxl
CCAACGTGGGCAGACATGTGTCATGGGGAGATAGCTGATCAAAATCTCATGTCTCATATACACACTGGTGTTGAGGTGCTGGGCATTGTTATTCGTGCTGTTGTTCGCCGATCTTCACAAACAATGATGGTATCGGTGTTCACAGAAACCTCTGGCATGGCCATTTTGGTGCTTCTGAACCACCCTGCTTTACCACCGCTGCGCAGTCATCCAAAAACTATTTGTCAATGATAAGGTGCCTGCAAAGTAAGTGCATATATCCCACTAGGCTTGCCACAGCAATTGGCATGCCTTACTGGAGGTTTTGTCCAAGAGATACCTACAAAAGCATCAAGACAGTTCTTTTGTTCTTCGTTAAAATTCATGTTCTATTTCTGGAGGCGAAAATCAAAACTCCATTTTCAAAGAGCCCGCAAAAGGAGAGAAAATGCCAACAAATAAACGACAAACGCCTAAAACAACACAATCATGTGGAACTTCAAAGCCCACAAACCTGGTCACTCTAGTCCCAGCAGGGTTGCTCAGGGAGCATCAGTCTCAGTCTTTATCAAACAGCCCACGTAAAAAAGTGAATGTGTAGGTTCAGATTTTAAATTTGCATCACGCTTAGCAAGCTTGCAATTGCAATGAGAAAATGTGAGCGAACTTTTCAATCTCTTGAGGGTCTTTCGAGAGGGCATCAAGAACGTCCAACTTAAATTCATTGCAGTTCCGTGATAGATACGTTACCAAACTGAGTTGTGCACTTTCACTCAAAACTCAGCAAGACCAAAAATAGTTCCAACAACCTGTGCATTTTGGATCCAGAGAAGCAGAAATGCATCAATGTTCCGATCTAACTTCCAAGAAAACCACAGAGTATTTTTCATAGGCACTGTGGCAAGACTTCTCAGGATGTCGACATGCTTCAACATAAAATTAGAAGTGCATCTAAAGCCTGACGTTGACTTACCCCAACAACAGCTGTTCATCTTTCTACCTACTGGGCAGATCAATTGGTTTCGGGCAAAGCTTTGATGTTTATTTGGAGCGCAACTGCGCAAGCCAAGATACCTTCATTCTGAGCCAACAAAGCCATGACATAGGTATCAAGGTTGTCATTCCCAGCATTGAAACAGAAGCCAGTCGATTTATTTTTAATTTTCTTTTTTCTTCAGAGAGATGTTGCAAATCTGAGATGCAAAGCAATCATCACAGTGGCAGTTCGAAGCAGAACTGAAGCCTCACCTCAAGCCATTCTTCTTCAGACAAATGCCCAAACGGAGCCGATCCATATTCATCGCCACTGTTGTAGCCACTCACATCATCGGAGCTGGATGGCCCAGGGAGAGGAGACGAATTGCCAATCACAAGCGGATTGGAAATTATCGACTGGCTTGGGCCGAATGTCATCGGCGATGAGCTGCAGCCAGCTCTATCCCTTACATCACGCAGATCCCTGTGATCGCGCTCTTTGTGTTTGACACGGATAGATCTGTTTAAAACAACACTAATTCATTAGTTTGTAATCATTTTGGAGAGTTTCACTCGCAAGTTCCTTGATACGTGTGAAATTTGGCAACTTCCGAAAACTGTAATGGATTACGTTTGATGTAAATATTCGTACATAGATCTCCTTAAATTATCTCACATTTTGGCGGCTTTATCTAAGCTTTCTCGATAAAGAAGTAATCCAACTCCATCATTTTCTTGAACCTTTCTCAAACGTTTATCTTGCCCCATAACCCCCAACAACTCAGCAAACCTTTTTCAGTTACGAGGCCCTCGTATAAGTTACCTAACTCCTTGAACTTTCCTTTTCTGAAATCTGGTGAAAATGTTTTGGGATGCATTGAATGTTTGAAGGAAAATGTGTGAAAATGAAGGAAAATGTTTTGAATCAGCTTTGGGAAGGGACCCACTGACCAAGTGTTTCTGTCTCATTGCTGAGAGATGAGATAGGTAAGTATCATAACTTAGAATAATAATTATTGTTGCCCTTTAAATTTAGAACCTTTATCCAAGTGACCAAAGTAAACAGAATCCACGGCCATGATAATGGAAACACACACTCTCAAAAGTATTCAATAGCTTAAGACTCAGTTCATGAGTGCATACCTAGTTGATGCCTCGGATATTGTAATGTCACCTCTGAGGAGCAATAGCTATCTACTCCATTAATCACCATAAAATTTTATATCTGATATTTTTAGCGACAGCAGGTAAAAACAGAGATTGGTTTGGTCATAAATCAAAACATCTCTAGGTACATAAAGTAGTGTGAGCCTCGGAAAACAGGTTCCCAATTGAAGAGAAGGCGAGGGGTAGGGGTATCATATGCAAAGTAAAAATCAGAATCTGCAGGTTTACTCTCTAGCTGATTAGCTGAATTCCTGAACTTGCTCCTGAAATTTCTCAAAAATGAAAATCTGATATGTTAGCCTGAGAGTTTTGCCTGCAAAATCTGTGGATATGTTGGATGTACCTACCTACATTGTTGGCATGTTGAATCAGAGCCAGAATACCAAAGTTATTAGATTAGCAAAAAATCTGTGCCAGTCCTTGAAAACAAAATGGTGACTCCGGCAAAATGATGCGAAGGCTTTCTGCACACGATAGGAGTGTTGTAATATTACAGATGTTTTGAACAGCAGCAAATAGGTCTGGGCAGGGATTCCACACAACAACCAGAACATGATAAACAAAACTACCGTCCTTCCTTTTTTGGAATTCGAAACCGATGTGCCTAAAATAAGTTCACAAGAATGTCAAATTGCCAGCAAACACCAAGAACATGATGGCAAAACTCCCTATGTCACACACGAAACACCCCTCACCACCTCAGCTCTCACCACCTACCTGTGTGGGCTGGCACGGTGCCTTCGCTTGCTGTGACACGGACCACAATCAAGCCCATCATAATCTTCGAAAACAGATGACTGAGCATGTGCTGCTCTCTTTTCTTCTCTGACTGTTGCAGGAGACCAACATGGCGGTGAAGCCTGCGTTGGCGAATAAAGCATTTCATGAGGTTCAGATGCCTGCAATGAGAAGATGAAAGCACATTTAATGTGGATTTCACATCACGTCATGCGAGACCAAATGGATGTCTTTCAAGGTGTCGAAGATGAGTTTAAAAGCGTGGCCTTTTTATTTTGTTTTATGATTTTCCATGCTGTACCTAATGCTGTAATCTGCGACAATAATTTCGAGGGACTTGGCAGGTAAGTCACCTTATAGGCGATTGTGGATTGATCAATTTGAGGATAAAACCACGGAGTTTAATCCAGAATCGGAGGAAATTAAAGATCATATTTGAAGCAACAATTTTTGCCAATTTCTGCTAAAATATAAGCCTCTAATTTATCACTCTGCCATCAGTCCCTTCATTTTTGTTACCTATGTTGTATGATTAGTTTACTGCTGAACAAAATAGGTGGTCTGAAATCAGGTCAATTTGATTTTTTCTTCTTCAATTTTTTGTCATTGAAGGTGGACTTTTGGGAACCATTCCTAATGTCACAAAATGGCAAATTCGTCTCAATTATTGCAAAGCACATGTAAAAACAGACCCATGTAACATTTAAAACAATAAGTAGGTGCCTAATTTTGATCCATCAATGCTGTGTGCACAGAACTATCTATCACCCACAGGAAAATGACAACAACAGTACCTACAGCTGCACCTCCGAACAAGAGTTCGAGAAAAGTGACCAAGTTGGTCAAAAGCAGGGTCTCAAAAAGTCGTTTGGAGTCCTGGAGCATGGATTATTGAACCCGGTCATATTTTGGTGAAGCTTTTTTTTGCTCCCTAGCCCATAATGATCCCGGTCGAAAAGCTTTTTTTTTGCCCACCAACCCAATTCGATCCCGGTCGGCTCTCATCCGTCCCAGGAGCATTGCTCCCGACTTTTTGCATGCAACCTTGGTCAAAAGTGGTCTGCCTGTTTGTCAAACACTTTACACTCTATCAGATTGGGTGGTGCATGCAGGCCACCAAAGATCTTCCAAATGCTCATTTGTAGGCAAGGTATGATATCAGCAATATTTCTTTCTTTTTGAGAGCCTTGAGTGATGTCTATTATCCACCATTCACTTTGCCATTCTTGTGAGCTTGTTAAGCAAAGCATGGTTGAAAATAATGATGGTCTTTTCTGAATTAGGTACCATTCTTTCAGCACGTTCAGTTGACACCTGCAGGTGGGTGGAATACCTACAGATTTAACCAGTAAAACCTGCCTTAAAGCTTGCAAACACCACAGGGGGAGTGGGCACCAAACATTCGGCAACCTTGCAGGAAACCAATCGGAAAGTACAGACAGTTGAATAAAATAAAATCCAAATTTGTGAAAAATTGTTACGTAGCTAAATAATGTACCACCAAACCTACTACTAGGTAGGTACCTATATCAAATGCAAAAATTGCCTTTGTCCAAAAATTGGATTTCAGCATCAAAGTGTCGTCTTCCAGCAAGTGAATTGCACAAAAAAGCATGAATCAGATAAATCCTCTTTGAGAAATCTAACAATTTAATTGTCATGAAGAGTGATGTGCATTTTGCTGAATTGCAGAGGACCTGATCATTCCTTTTTGTAAACAATAATTCCGGCACAGGGGAGAGGTATGACAATTTTTGGGTTTTGCGCAAAATGTATTTTTTTTATTTTTTATCAGTTTAAGAATGAAATTGATATATAATTGCTTGGCTTCATTTGCTGCCATTGCACTGAAGGTATGCTGTAATTCACGTTCTGTGCTTGAATCTTGGGGCTTCAGGAGCAGTTTGGGTTAGAGTTTCGAATAAGCACCCACCGCTTCAACCGCCTCAACATTTTGAATTTCCTGACGCAACTGCCGCAACATTTTGGAAATTTTTTCTCCATTTTGGTGTTACTGGTGTTTTTTCAGGTCTGTTTTGAGGCCGTCGACCGGATTCATGCAAATAGGCGATTGGGATGAAGGGGAGAAGTGGTTTATTTATTTATTTCTTTGTTTATTTTGTAAATCGTCACAAATTGGTATGGTGACACATCAATATTTAAAATGAAGACAAAGGAGAAAAAAATAGCAGATAAAAGACAACATATACCTAATGAGACAAAGGGAGCTAACATTTTTGTGATGCAGGCATCAACTGCAAATATGAGGAACTTGGTGGCAGAGAGTTCCAATCACTATGGCAGTCCGCGTGAAGAGGCCATTGAAATGCGGAAAGAAGGAGAAAAAAGGGATTCGTATAGGATTGAGATAGATGGAGGCCAAAATCTGGAAAAGCAAGTACAATGTCGGCCGTCTTGTCGAATGGATATATGGCATTCATGAAATCGGTGCAGGTCGAATTGGGTTTGTTCCATGTTCTGAAAAAAATTCTCTCCTTTGTCTTTTGTTTTAATATTGACGTGTCACCAGACCAATAATTTGTGACGATTTACAAAATAAACAAAGAAATTAATGAATAAACCACTTCTCCGAGTCATACCAATCGACCATTTGCATGAATCTGGTCGACGGCCTCAACACATACCTGAAAAATATCAGAACACCAAAATGGAGAAAAAATTTCCAAAATGTTGCGGCGGTTGCATGCCAAGAATTCAATGTTGATGCCAGAACAGGGCGGCATCTCTAACTTATCCTTTGCACAGACAAACAAAGATGAAAAATAGCCAAAAGTGAAAACTCACATGTGGATGCGGATGATTAGATATTGGCCCCAGTGCACTGGGATGGATATGACTACTTGCATGACTTGAAGATCCATGATGTGCCGAATTATCGGCACTTTCAGCCTGTGACTTTCCCTGCCCAGATTTCTTCTTTGGCAATATGGTCATGATCACAACGAAGCAACCAACTCAAAAAAGAAACGCTGCAAAATCTCTTCCTTCTGGTGCAACAATGTAGAAAAGATTTAGAAGGACTCTCTTGTCAAAGGCATAGGAAGTAGGTAGATAGGTAGGCCTACAACATTCACTGACATACAGGCCTAATGGAGAACAAAAAAATAGGAATGAAATGTGCAGGTTGAAGGACACGGAAGGATCAGGCACACACAGAAGTGCTGCCTGACACTTACAGCGCATGAAACTAGACTGGTTAGGCAACCAGGTTGTCTGGGACAAGTAGGTACCTATCCGACGCAGACCTTCTCTGGTGGGAATTGTCAATAAGACAGAGCCAGAAAAACGTTTTTTTGTGGCCGATGTAAATAATAGTTGTGGAAGTGTGGTGTGGTCTGTGAAGGGGTCCCAGTGGGGATCAAGAGGTTGAACCCCTGAGCCCTCATTCAATAAGATAGGTAGGGTACAAAGGCCTTCACGAGCTGTAAAAATTCTCGTCCGAGGTTGGTAATCTCTTCACATCCCTGGACATCGGAAAAATCGATCCAAGATCAGATCCACTGCTGGGGTTCGATTGGCAGTTACCTACCCAATGGATAATTTTTTTTATGAAAGAAATACTTTTGTCCCGAAAAATATGTCAAAATTCAAATTTCAGAAAAACCCACAACGATTTCAAGTCAAATCACATTTTCCGCATCAAGTCACATTTTAGGAACAACTTATCCAGCCCACAATTATTTTCAAAAAATCCGAATGCTGCATTGCAACAGCCATGACAAAGAATGTGTCTTTCCACTGTAGGTACATAAATGTGTGGTGTAGAAATAGTATATGATGTCATTGTTGCATGTTGGTACAATGGCATCATTACACAAAATGGAATGTAGGTGGATAACTGGATACTGCACAGAAGTTAACAGTTGAGGTGTTGTATTTTACCTGTAGGCCTATATTGTAATGCCTCCCACCTGAACTGCCCAAGCTTCCGGTCAGACTACACACTACGGTCAGTGTAGAAAAATGTCAGTGCTGTCATCGTTCAAACACTACAGCCAGAGCTCAATGAACAGCAACCCCCCAGATACAGAAAGGAAGAAAGACAAACTCATGTGTGCTTCTTCTTTCATTTGCAGTTGAATTTACTCTCATTTCTATCTTCCATATTGATCAAGGTTAGAAACTGGTCACCTTGGAGGGTGTGGTCAGAGCAATCAAATCTTCCAAGAATTCCACTTTAAACGTTATTGATTCCATTTCCATGGCTTTTCTTAAAAACCATTATGACATTCTTATAAAGTATCTTTTTATCCTCTCAGTATCTCTTGCACAAAATGCGATCCCTGCCGACTGGAAGCTGAGTGTCGTGAAACTCTTGCCAAAATGTGGGCTCCCCCTTTCGATTACTTCTTTCCAGCCAATAAGCCTCTCGTAAAGCTCATCAGCCAAACTCATGGAAAAGATGGTGGCTGGCTATCTTTACAGGCTGCTTGAGAGCCAAAATTTATTTTTCCATCACCAACATGGTTTCCGCAGCAAGTTCTTTTGTGAATCCCAACTAACCAGTTTTGTCCATGACATCTCCACAGCTCTTGGAAAATCCTATCAATCTGATGCAATCTTCATTGATTTGGTAAAGGCCTTCGACAAAGTCTCAAATTCCTATCCTTCTGTACAAGCTCCAGCAACTTAGCATTCCAGAATATCTCTTTCAGTGGCTATCTAACTTTATTTCTGACAGGCAGTTTCAGGTCCTTGTATGCAATGACCTATCTGATGCCTTACCTCTCACCAGTGGCATTCCTCAGGGCTCAGTGTAGGTATGGCCCCCTCCCCTTTCTCATTTATATTAATGATATGACAACGAAAATCACCTCCAGTGTTAAGGCTATTTGCAGATGATATTGTCCTTTATAGGGTCATTAATTCTCCTGATGACCCCAAATCTCTTAACCGGTCAAGCCCGGAATTACGAATTCTGGGTTTAAAATGCTTTTCCGCACTTTTCGGAAACACAGAGTGTCGCCCCCGACGTAATTAATAATTTCTACAAGGATTTTCGAAAAACGGAAAAATCGGAAATGCATGCATTTCCCGCCCAACCAAGCCAGATTTTTGCTCTGTGTCATTAAAATCGCCTATAATTTAATGTTTTCAACAAAAAAAAAAAAACACCTCCGCACAAAAAAACGGCCAAGATACCCACAAAATGCTTCAAACCGCATCAAAATTGAGCAAAAACGGGAAAAAACAGTAATTTAAATGTGACGCCATTTCTGAACGGTTGCAGCAAATCACGTGAAATAAACGTCCGCGAGATCGCGCTGCTCTCGGCTTCCCGAAAATTCGAATTTTGGCGGGTGACTGATGTTGCGTCATCGTGAAAAAAGGCATCTTCGACAAGGGACAAAAGAACAAAAAGTGGGAAATTTGAAAAGTGCGCTGATTGAAAATGGTTGGACCGATTTTGGCGGAATAAACGTCTGCTAGATCGCTGTTTTTTCCTCTTTCCGGCTGTGAATATTTTCGCCTTCGCGATAGTGGTGCTGATATTACGTAATTAAATTCAAATCCCTTGAAAATGGAATACCCATGCGGACGTCCATTTACGTCGTTCGTACAGTGACATTCATGTTGGTCTTGATGTTTATCTACGTCGTTCGTACGCCCAGTTCTTTTTAGCGGACGTAACTGTACGTCATTCGGGCTTGACCGGTTAAGAATGACCTTGACAGAATTGGGAAATGGTGTACAGAGAACCGCATGAGCATTAATGTTGCTAAGACATCTGTGATGTCCTTTGGACCTTTCTCATCCACACATGCTTCACCTGCTGAGTGTCATGTCGGCTCCTCTGTGCTGTCACGTCCTGACGGAATCAAATATCTTGGTGTTCATTTCAACTCCACTCCAAACTGGGGCCCCCACATTACCCAGATGATCAAACGGGCATCTAACAAGCTCAATTCCTTATCAGGCATTATTCTCATGCTTCCAGAAAGGTCAAGTCAATTCTTTACTTCTCTATGGTCCGCTCCATTTTCGAATAAGTCTTACTCAACTTCAAATTGGGATCCTTATCTTCACTGCCACATAGATGCAATTGAGGCTGTTCACCGCAGGGCGGTGAGGTTTGTCTCTGGTGATTTTTCTTTCCACTCCAGTGTGACCCTGCTTAGAGAGGAGCTTGGCTGGGAGACCCTTGCTTTGAGAAGGGTTGACCCTGACTCTTGGGGATTCTAATGTTAGATGTTTATTTCCGTATATTAGGCCTAATTATGTTAAGGATGCTTATTGCCGTACCTTCTCCCGCAGTGGTGGGAAAGTTTCCGATATGTTTATTATTTGTAAGAGGCTGATTTCATCCTTAGAGGCAAAAAATGTTCTTGTTACCCTTCATGTCGGCCTAAATGACACCTTTTTCAAGGCCAGCGATCAAATAATTTCCGAATTTGATGTTCTGCTTTCGCAGATACATGATCTTCGTTTGTCATATGATAAGCTAATTAATGTTGCTGTTTGTAGCATTCCGCCCGCTACAAGAGCAGGATTTAGCCTTGAATCTATAGATAAGTTGAATCGTGACTTGTTTCTTTGGTGTTGTGCACATGGAGTTAAATTTGTTGATATATCAACTGTTCAGCGTCATTCTATGTCTAATGATAGACTGAATTATTCTGATAAGGGTTCGTTAGCTGTTTCTAGCTGTCTTCGAATTCATAATGCAGATTTTTTGTCCATTGTTGGCCAACGTGTAGGCTTAATTTGATTAACCACAGTGTCCCTGCTGTTAAATTATCGAATTACCCATTCCGGTGTTGTTTCGCCCTTAAAAAAAGTTCCGCGACTTTGGATTTTACAACTCAATATTAGGGGTCTGTGTAGCGAAGTTAATCAGTTTAGTCGTCTGGTTTCCGTGATTCAGCCTGATGTCTTTGCTCTCACAGAAACGAAATTGACTGATGAAATTTTTTGCCAAGAATGTTTCCCCCTGGGCTATGGTGTTTTCCGTAGAGATCGAGATGCTAGTGGTGGTGGAGCGGCAATAGGTATTAGATCAGCTTTTACAGCAGATTTACTTTTTCCTGACCCCATTCATGAGATTATCGGCTGCAAACTTAAAGCTGCCAGTAATCCTGGGAGTGCCGTTGTGGTTGTTGGCCTTTATCGTCCACCTACAAATCGTTCTAATTTGTTTGCTTCACTTTCTGATAAGCTTATTCAGTTAGGATTTAATTGTAATCCATGTAAAAAGATTGTTTTTGCGGGAGATTTTAATCTTCCTCATATTGATTGGTAAGAGCTGTCTGTTCCGAGTGGTTTTCCATATACAACTCTTTCGAATAATGCCATAAAATTTTTGCTGGATTTTGACCTTTTGCAAATTGTCTTTTTTTACTGGGGACGGAGTCCCCCTGCCGACTAGGGCTGTGCGAATCGGCTTTCGAATCGAATCCTGCGAATCGAATCCCTAAGGTTCGAATCTCGAATCGAATCTGAATCAGTTGCGCAATTTCGAAGCGAATCCTTTCGAATCGAATCATTTTCTTCAAATCTCCAATCTTGGTTCGAATCCCACCACATGTCTCGAATCGAATCTGGCCAGATTCGTGATTTTCGAATCGAATCACGATTCACGCAGTCCTACAGGATAGTCAACATGAATTTTATTGTGGGCATTGCTCAGTGACACCTGTAAGCACTGTTTGGTTCCAGGTTGTGGCATACTGAACCGTGTGGCCTTATCACTTCTCGACTGAAATAAAACTAAACTGGCCACAATTCATGTCTGCAACCAGCAACCTGCACCTATTTGAACTGGTCACCTCTTCCACTCTGGACTCTTGATGACATCTGCATCTGACCATTTATGCAAGGTGTGACCTGTGCTTTTTGACTTTTATTTTCTTTTTAACATTGTATGAAAAATGAACATTGCCACCAACAAATAATAATGTGTACTTCTGACACAAGGGGATAAGTCTGAAAATGCCATTTCGAGAAAAAACAGTTTTTTTTGTCCTACTCTGACTGTATGTAACCAATCTGGACAATTTTTTGTACACACATGAGGTGGATATACAGAGGTTCAA
>JASGXE010016996.1:0-11262 GCA_030068105.1 Sinentomon sp. SZTP_YWyxl
AGCCTCATCAGGTGTATGGGTGTCTTTTCATAATAGTAAAAAACATTTCGCACTCTCATGTGTTTTCATAGCACATGCATGACTTCGTCGTTTTTAGCTGTTATTTGATGCCTTGTTGTGTGGAATTTATTTCTGTTGCCTATGCGTAAGGAGCGTAATTTGCATACACTGTTAAAATTTTCCATTGATTCATCACCTGGTTCCGCATTGAGCGGGTATCCGACCAAACATCGGACCAAAGGATATTCGGACTAAAACTCATTCGATTCAATAACCGATCGGACATTCGGCCTGCTAGGCGTGAGTATAAAGTTAGGTTTCGTTATGAATTAAGTTCGAATGTCATCACCAACATATATCCCGCTCAAAAAACCATTCGGACACTCGGGTAACATGCTCGGGAAAAAAGGAACTCGGGTAACATGCAACGCGAAGAAACAAACTGAAAAAAGCAACAATTGCCGATTTATCCCATGCGAAGCTCTTCAATCGATCAAATTTGGAGCAAGTTAGGTGTCAGTGCTACCATCTCAGTTGCGAACACGGACTTTTTGCACCGCACGTTTACCTGGATCCTGCGGTTCTCTTCCAAAATTTTGATAGCAAAAATTCCGCAGTGACAAAAATACACCTTCCCGGACGGTTAAAAAAATATTGTTTTTTTTCTTACCTAAAGCTATCTGAACCTGACCTAACCCTGTCCCCTCTCGGAAAAATCAATGCTCGTTGGGGGCCCCGGCCTGCTATCTAAAGTCGCGGCACGGTTTGTAAAATGGCTTCCCGGACGCGAATTTAAGAAGGAAGTTACGCGTTTGGGCGCATCCCGATTTTGCGCGCATCGAAAAAGTCAAAAATTAAGCTAATCTAACCAAACTTAACCTGTCTTAACTTGTCTAACCTTCTTCATACAAAGCGTTTTTCCCCGTTCTTTGAGGTTCGGGACTTTAACGTGGAATTATAGGTGTCATACTTTTTTAGGGCATAACTTTTGAACCGGTTGGGCAATAACGATGAAATTTTGGCAATTCTGGGCAATAATCGGGCAATAACGAACGCACCCTGTTTAGTTGTCGAGGGCAAAAGATGAAATTTTCCGAGGGCCAACTTCACAGTGAAGTTGGCCCTCGAAAAGTCTTTCGGGCATAACTTTCGAACCGGTTGGGCAATAACGATAAAATTTTGGCAATTATGGGCAATAATCGGGCAATAACGAACGCACCCTGTTTGGCTGTCGAGGGCAGAAGATGAAATTTTCCGAGGGCCAACTTCACAGTGAAGTTGGCCCTCGAAAAGTTTTTCGGGCATAACTTTCGAACCGGTTGGGCAATAACGATGAAATTTTGGCAATTATGGGCAATAATCGGGCAATAACGAACGCACCCTGTTTGGCTGTCGAGGGCAAAAGATGAAATTTTCCGAGGGCCAACTTCACAGTGAAGTTGGCCCTCGAAAAGTTTTTCGGGTATAACTTTTGAACCGCATGGGCAATAACGATGAAATTTTGGCAATTATGGGCAATAATCGGGCAATAACGAATGCATCCTGTCTGGTTACCGCGGGCGGTAGGTCGAGGGCCAACTTCACACACATGTCTCATGCATATGCACCACAAAATCAGCCACAAAATAAGGTTCAATCTCAGAGCACAACATTTGGTCTTCTGGGAAGTGGGAAAAACTTCCTCTTGGACCACAAAAGATATCGAATTCATTGTTCGCCAGCAAACGCCAGGTAGGTAAGGCATTCAAAAATGCCATGAGGTGTTCCAACCTACCCCCCTGTGGTGTTTGTTTTTTGTTTTGTGTTTGTGTACACTTTGTGCTATAGAAGCGGAAAAAGCGTACATAAACACAAAAAAAACGCTTGCGATTTTCCCAACTAAACTGTGAAGAATTTCCACAAGCTGTAAATGTGCAAATGTTGATGAAAGGTGTCTTTGATGTGTTGCATAATAATCGCAACTTCGTCGTACGCAAAATTAGGGCATAATTTGATTCAAACCGAAAAATATTCAAATCAGACCCGGTTTCCCCAACATTGTGCCAACAATGTGCTTCAAACCAGTGATGAAACTGTCCAGGAAAAAGGGCCGAAACACACGTTCGTAAGAAGGGAAATTTGGGCGCAGATGACGGCCGTCATTTCCGTTTTCGAGGGGGATTTGTATCTCGGAGAAGCATCAGGGCATGGAATGAGGTCCAGACTCTGGGGCAGAGCCCCAGTGGGGTTCTATGGGGCAGCCCCCCAGAAGCTGAATAAATTTTTAAATATTAGGGTTCATTTTTGGGGAACATTGATGTTTCAGTGGTCAAATTTCCCACCAATGCGAACCAATGACACAAGCAGGGGAGGGGCAAGAGAGCCGCTTTTGGGGACGTTTCTCGGCTGGGGATCGATAACACCTTGCCCCTCTATGACATCCCTGAGTACACATCTAAAACATTAGAGGCATTTCTTAGGTGGGTATCGCAAGTGGACACGTGATAAATTGAATCAGGACAAAATCGGACAAAGGAAAAGCAAAATGTCTGTGTCAGTTATGAAGTGGATAAGGGCATGGAATGAGTTCGAAGTGGACTCGAATCGAAACGGCCCATGCTGAATAATGTCCGAGTGTCCCATGGCTACCTTTCGTAAGTCTTCCGTTCGATGAAGAGATGAGGTTGCTGCCCGTTTGGAATTTCCAATTTTTTGCTCTCCGTGAATTACAATTTCGGAACCTGCTCGGTTCCTGGCAATCTGAATGTTGAGATGAAGTTTTGACAATGTGGAAAAGGTAAAAATTGTCCGTTGACCTATGGAAATATTCCATACGAAAAAGGGTAAACTACGTGAAATATACCTACTGTGTGAAAACTCGTCCAGTTCAGCTTTTTTCAGATGTCGGCAGGTATTCCGAACTGCAACCAAAAAAAGCATGATTTTAAAAACGGGAATTTTTGTTACGGTGAATTTTTCTATTTTTATATAAATAGAAAAATTCACCGTAACAAAAATTCCCGTTTTTAAAATCATGCTTTTTTTGGTTGCAGTTCGGAATACCTGCCGACATCTGAAAAAAGCTGAACTGGACGAGTTTTCACACACGCTCAAGGAGCCAAAATGGGACAGGAAGATGAGGACGAGGTAGGTAGGATTGGATAGGTTAGGAGAGGTGTGTTGGGATAGGTCAGGTTGGGCTAGGTCAGGTTAGGTTAGGTTTAGTCTGTTACCATTTTTTTCTTTTATTTCATTTCTTTTTTTCTTCTTGGCTTTCGTATGGAAATATTCCATACGAAATATAGGTAAACTACGTGAAATTTAAAAAAAATTGAAAAAAATTTACCGCAACAAAAATTCCCCGTTTTTTAATCATGATTTTGTTTCTTTTACAAAGTCAGTTTCGTTCTTGTTTTCAAACGCAGAACCCAGCAGCGGAAGTACTGAGTTGGAATGCAAGCTTTTGTGCATTCTTGGGGCTTCATTTAGAAGCAATCAGCTTGCTTTTCTTGTACACAGGCAGATAGTGCCTGCACCGATCTCGTTGACAATATGTTTTAAAATATCTCCAGAATGCTTTGAAGTTTGAGGAAAGCGGCTGAGAAGCGGCGTGGAAAATACATTTCCTTGGAACGCTTGAAGGAGCTGCGATGTTTTCTTTTAGATTTTGGGTTTCCGAGTTCCAGTGCTTGTCAAGTACGTATATGCACAAGTATCCACAGGCAGAGACAGATGTGGTCTCGCAGAATTGCATCTCTGCATTCGCTGAAAATAACACCGCTGATTTGGGGGCCTTCAGGGAGAGACACGTCAAGGGGCCTGCCACTTTAACCTGCCACAAGAAGCTCTGCTGCCACTTTAGCCTTTTGTGCTGACTACCTGCAAAAGTTTGGCTTTGGTGCTCATCGGGGAGCGACGATATTCAAGATTTAAAAGTTGCAGCCCACTTGTCGTCAAGCCAGCCTGCCAACTTTACGGATGTTGCTTGCCACAAATCATGCATATTTCCATCCCAAACGTTAGTGCTGACTATCTGCAAAACTTTGGCGTTAGTGCTCACCGGGGAGCGACGATATTGACCATTTCTTTGCTCATAATAAATTTCGTCTATGGCTATCAGACGATATTATCTTCTATTAACCAGTCTATTAACCATTTGCCGAAAAGAAGGCATCATACCTTACGTCTTGTCTTGTCTTGTCTTGACCATGATTTCTACAAGGGCAACTTTTTTCGAATTCACTGCAATGCCAAAAATCAAAAGCATCTGGTGAGTAGGTACTGCACCAACATACAGAATTGGAGAATGATTAATGTGTTTCAATCGTTTGGTTTGAACTCGTATTTTTGGATTTGGCCCTCTGACAAGCTCTTAAAAATCTCCAGAATTTAAATTTGTCACTCGCCCCACATGCTTTCAACAGCCCGTTCTGTCTGTCATATTTTGCCGTTGGGATCATGTCCGGGTCATTGGTGTCCGTTTGACAAGAATTTCGCTACAGACTCGATCCCATGAGGTTTACCCGGTTGCTACCCATCCCATTGTCTCCGCCATGTTACGCAAAAAACTATTCCGGCTACAGGTAGGTATAGACGAACAAAGGAAGGTGGCGCATGCAGGTGGCTTACCTGCCGCATGAAATACCACGCAGGATACAATGACAGAATGGGCTGTCACACCCGCATGTGGATAGTTGGGTCCAGGGCCGTAGCCAGGAATTTATTTCGGGGAGGGCCAAAGAATTAATCGCGTTGGACGAAGCGTTGCGCGAAGCGTAACGCCGGGGGAGGGGTTCGGGGAGGGGGTGTCCCCTTCCCGAAGGGGAAGAAATTTTGAAAAAATGGAACTCAAAATGGTGCTCAGAATGCTCAATTTTTTTAAAAACTGAGCATTTTCCCCACAATCCCCGTTTGCACAGAACAGATTGCGCCAACATCAAATCAGTCTTTGAATGTTGTCTTTTCAAATTTTCAAATGTGCAATTTAATTATTTTTTTTAAACACGACACGGCCAAACAAGTAAACCACGCAAGTGCTATCGCATCAAAAATTGGACTCTACAATACTGACTTCATCATTCTATTTTCAGGTTTCAATTCCAGATTCAGTCTTTTCTGTGTTGCCTTCATCAACCATGGCCAAATTTCCACTAGGCTATCTCTTGTGATTTTTGTGAACTTCCGCCGACATCACATCCCATTCAACTATGATGTTTAAAATAATAATTAATCAACAACCACGTGCCGCCTTGCTTGCCACATAACAGCCCCACAAGCAAGGTGGCATGTGTTGTTAATTAACTGTTATTTTAAACATTCATATTTTTCCCTTCTTAAACATTTCAATGCAAATCCTCGTGTTTTTAACCATTCAAATAATTGCAAAAGCATAGCAATTATTAGAATGGTTAAAAACACGAGGATTTACATTAAAAGCATGCAAATGTCTTTGGACTGTTGCCTTCCGCCAGCAGCCAGTGCGCTTGCGCAACCCGCAGTTGTACTTTTCATATTTATGGATGTGTGGAAAGCTAGAAACTTTGGTGATAGAAAATTTTCAAAGAAAC
This sequence comes from Sinentomon sp. SZTP_YWyxl, assembly GCA_030068105.1. NCBI lineage: Eukaryota > Metazoa > Arthropoda > Protura > Sinentomata > Sinentomidae > Sinentomon > Sinentomon sp. SZTP_YWyxl. The sequence goes on from JASGXE010016996.1 coordinate 5,547, forward strand.
AGAAAACGAAGAAGTGTTTTGTCGGGGCAAATAGAGAAAAAAACACATAAAACTACATCGAAGGAAATGATAGAGTTGCTTCTTTCTTGACTCCAACACGATTATATCTAGTACAAACCAAAACATTTCGGGGGGGCACGGCCCCCTGGGCCCCCGGCTGGCTACGGCCCTGGTTGGGTCTGTGTTTTGCAGGTATAAGTTTCCTCAATCTGCATATATGAGCCTGCGGAAAAGATTGCGGTTGAGGTTGGTGAATATCTACTCACGTACAGTGCCGGGAAAATTAATGGAACCACACATGCAATTTAAATGCAGTTTCGGACCAAAGGTTTTCCTTTGTAGTCCAACCAAATGAAGAAGAAAAAAATCAAAAGTGTTTTGTCTAAAATAATGCAATAAAATTGTTGAAACAAACCTTGTGAAACAGATGTCGCAACATGTTGATGAAACACGACACTTTTTTCTTTGTGAAAAAAGGACGCATCAAGTAAGGGAAAGTTTCGGAAGCAACACCATTTCTGCCATTTAATTTACGATAGTGGCTCCATTAATTTTCCCGATGCTGTACACTGTGTTTTGGTGGCTGTTGCCGCAGAGAGCACTTCGGAGCACCCTCAGCATTGCCACAGGTGCTTTTGCAAAAAAAAAAACGTATCACGATGAAAAAAAAAACAAAAATTCAGACCGATAATATGTGTCAAATACCAGAATTCCAATCAATCGTCCTGGATGGTTAAAGGGCATAAAAGTTAACAAAGCCATAGGCCTTTTCAAATGTTCATATTTTTTCAAACCTTTTCAAATTTTCCACCCTCAATTATTTCTGAAGACCAAATGTTGGATTGATCAGTTTTGGTTGCAATACACTAGTGTCCGGGAAAACAACCATTTCATTTTGAATAGAATCCAAAAAATGGAGAAGAAAATGGCATGGACCACGCTGGTCAACCTCTTATCCATTCTCCCCTCCTTTTATTTATTTTTCCGTGAAACAAAAAAAAATAGCAGAATGCCATGCAAGTGAGGGCATCCACATCTACATCAAAATCACCTCGCAAAGAAATATTCTGAATGAGCATACACGATTCCGTGACCGGCAAAAGCAACCAGAAAAAGGACCTCACCCATACTTTTTAATAGAAATAAACCTTTCGTCATGTCATCCAGACACGGGCCTTCGGGCCAATTTTCATGGTTATCAGCTGGGAGCCATATTCTGTTGCATCCCCTGACCCGTGAAAAAAATTCAGGATGCCCAAAGATTTTATATTTTGAGGGCATCTTAAGATTGTCAGGTGGTATTCAGTTGCAGCTCTAAGGACGCCTTAGCTACATAAGTGTATTGTATCACACTTGGTTAAGAGTAAAGGGTGCCCACCGTGTCCTCTTTTTTCATTTTTTTTTACTTCACTCCAAAAAACAACAAAGGAAATGACCAACACCAATCAAACCCAAATTTCAGCATCTCCAGACTCATCCAACCTGAGTGGCCTTGAGCAAAAATCAAGTCAGTTACTTTCTTTTCTCTCCTTCACTGTCACCTGCACAGCACCCCAAGAACAAAAAAATGTTGAGTCGGTGCTGTAAGCAGGCACTGCAGTCAATAACAATTTCACCATTGCGTCAAACAACTCAAGCAATAGTGCGAGTATGTTTTTTTAAACACCCTCTCCCTCGGTCATTGCGCGATCCGACAAGTAAATAAATTGCCTTACGAGTTTTGAGGTTGTTGCACTGTGGTAACAACCACTTGCTCCCACAGACAAACAAGCAGCAAAGCCCTACTGCCCCCATAGTGAGAGAGAACGAGCAGCTGTTGCTCGTACCTCAACAGAGTGTTGACACCCTCACATTTACTTGTGGAGATTCACAAACTTTTTAGTGAGAGAGAACAGCCGGTCAAATAAGAATTGCTTTTTAAAAGGACACTCAAATGATAACTGTTAAAAGTGTTAAAACAGAACTTAATCTGCATCTGCGCATAAATGCTCCAGCAGGCTATGTTCCGCGAAAAAAACGTTATCGCTGCAGCACAGTTTCTGTCTAAGTAATCTACTTATTAGAATGGGCAAGAGACAGTACGCAGAAAAAGAAGTAGCTGTTGTCCCTGGGGGGCCAGTATTATACAGGGTGTTTCAGAAATGGTTGGCCAATGGCCATAATCCGCTTTCTGCATCATGGTGCCATTCTGAACAAAAAATGTAGAGTGACTTTTTGTCGTCCGATGACTTCTGGGGGTAAACACCGAAAAAAATGGGACCACACACTCTAATTCATGACATATTGGGATCACTAAAGAGCACCTACGTATAAAACAAATTGCAGGAAAAAGCAAATGCTAAACAACACAAGTAGGGGTGGCAGAGAATGCATTCTCTGCCATCCCTGCGTGTAATATTTAGCATTGGCTTTGTTTAGCAAGTGTTTTCCAGGTGCTTTTTAGTGACTCAATGTGATGTCGTGAATTACAGTGTGTGGTCGTTATATCGTGTGAATAAGTTATCGGACGACAAAAAGTCACTCTGCATTTTTTGTTCGGAATGTCACCACGATGCGGAAAACGAAGTATGGCCAACTATTTCTGAAACACCCGTATAGAACCGAGTGCCCTGGCCGTTTGGCAGATGCAGCTTGGCATATTTGCTGTTGAGTTGAACTCATCGTCAAACATTGACATTGCACTCCTTCGCTTCGCCTCAAGTCATTCATTAAATGACTTATAGTCATTCAAGAGACTGAGCTTAAACCAAATGCAGTAATGCATTTGACCAAATGCATTACTTTTTACTGCATTTGGTTTCATTACTGCAATACATTACTGCATTTGGTTTCGAAAAAATCCACTGATGTTGACTAGGCACTGGTAAATGATAATTAGTTTTGCTCAAGTTCATATTATTATTTCTTGTGTTGGGAATATCCGGATCCCAACAATGATCATTACACTTGGCTTGCAAAAAATGACAGTTGACCCAGAAAAGATTAAAGATTGGCATTAATTTCCTTCAGATCTGGACCCTTCACATAAGAAAAACTGTCTCAACCATGAAAATGTCATTTATTCTTAGAAAAACAAAACACCAAAAAAACCATTTTGTTTTTCTTTTTCGAAAAAAAATCAGAAAAACCATTTATGACAGAAAAAATACATGAAAAAACACTTTTTCCAAATTTTCAGAAAAAAAAACAAAACAATAAAAAACAGAGAAAAACACTTGTGACAACGCCGAGCACCCTGCTTGTCAACCTGCAACTAAAACATTTTTGTGGATTTGTTTTTCAACCGCATCTTCGGGTCTGCCACTTGGGTACAATAAGTTGGCAGGCTGGCTTGACGTCAAGTGGGCCTGCCACTTTTAAATCTTAAATATCGTCGCTCCCCGATGAGCACTAACGCCCAAACTGCTGCACGACTCGGCACAAGCGTAGCACTAGCGGTTGACAAGAAAATTACGAGTATAATGGCAGGCTAAAGTGACAGGCCCACTTGACATGTCTGTGTTCCCAATGTTATCGAATTTCGCCATTGCCCGGCCACATCTTAACAAAACGAAATGGCGTTCTGCTGGTGCGCAAGTTGGGAGTCGTGGGAATTGTGTTGAGTCACACGTGTGTTTGCGGAATTCCCAAAACACCCTTGCCTTATTCTTACTGCAACTACCTCTCAGCATGGTTTGGGCGTGGTGACCTTGGGGGGCAGATTTTGTTTTTTTCAAATCAAATGCCCATTTCCAAGCAAGAGCTTCCTCGTCCGAGCTTCAAGCTTGTGCTGGCTGTATCCTTATTCTTACTGCAACTACCTCTCAGCATGGTTAGGACGTGGTGACCTTGAGGAGCAGATTTTTTTATCAAATCAAATGCCCATTTCCAAGCAAGAGCTTCCTCGTCCGAGCTTCAAGCTTGTGCTGGCTGTATCCCTCTCCTTGGCCGAAAAATTTGACACGTGACCTTGCTGATGATTCAATAAAAAACGCTCTGCCAAAAAATTGAACGGATGTCCTGATAACAACTGATCAGAAAGAGATGCTCGCAACGGAGCGACAGCAGATAATTTTCGAGAAAAGGCAGCTCTTCGCATTTTGGGCAGCACAATGCATTGCCTGCTGACAGACAATGCTGTTGGTGTTGAGCTTGTTCAGGTGAAGGATAATTTTACCCGGAAGAGACTTCCAAATGGTGTCTCATTGTTTGAAATATCTAAATTGAACAATTGTTGAGAATGGATTGAATAAAAAATTAGTAGGTACTGACCCACCGCTGAATAAAATTCTCGAACAAAACAGAAAATTAAGCAACTACACACGCAACCGTTAACCCAAAAGCCTTCTAACATTCGATGAACAAACACTGCATCCACCAGCTCACCCTTCTCAAGACTGGGAGAAATTTCTGAAATCCATACTGATGGGGATGTATTCTTCCATTGCGGCTTGCTGAACCATTGCGGATTGCAAGGCATTGGAAGAGAGTTTCTAAAATAAACTTGAGAGTCGGTACTTGAAATTATATACATCGGCTGATGTTTTCGGCACTGGGACAAGTGATCATCACGAGATTTCCCGAACCATTTCCAGAATCCATTCAAAAACTTGTTCTAATTTCACGAATGATTTTAAAACATTGAAATTCCAAGACTTATTTCATCAACTGACTGATTCGTATATATAGACAGCAGATCCGAAATTTGGACCCACCTGTTACTGGAACCAATGGAATTACCAACTGGTAGGAATTTCGTCTGAATGCGCGAACGAGAGCATTAGATTTTGCTGTATGGGTGTGTCCATAAGGGACAACCATATTCATCCAGCAACATTTTGATGCCAGTATGACCATATTTTTTCTCCTGAGGAAATGCCAAAACGTCGTGGCAAGGGTGAATCAGCAAAGAGAGTCACCAACTCGAAAAAAGTTTTCTGTTATGATTGGCTACCTCATCGGAGATGGATTTCAAACCACCCGACGTCTCAGTGGGATGGTTCAGAGCGGTCAGGGGCATGTAAGAGCGGTTTGGAACAGGTTTAATTTAATTTTTTTAATTTAATTTACACACAATACTTAAAGGCGCACGGATAATGGCCTAAGTTTCACAATTCCATTGTGCCGCAGGAATGTTTATTCGAATTCCTTTTTTCCGAGAACAATTCACGACTGGAATGCGCTGCCTTCGAATTCAAATGCGATACGTGGCGCTCTAGATTTCACCTCACGCACCAGGCGCTTTTAATCTTGTGCTTCTTGTTCGATCGTCTGTCTTTTCGTTATTGTAATTTGTTTTAACTCATTGACTTTTTTTTTTTTTTTTTACTCTTTGACTAGGGGCGGTGCTCGTCACTGCCACCAAATTCTTTGTGGCAGTTTTTGTGTGTGAATAATAATAATTAATAATAATACTGCCCCAAAGAATTTTGGGGGCAGGGAGCACACCGCTCCATGGTACTTACAATTCCGTTTTTAACAACATCGTCAAATAAGTTAAAAAAAAAAGGTCGGCAGGTAAAAACAAATGGCAACAATAAAATAATGCATGAAGTGCATGAGAAGTCGCTCCCATTTCACTGACGCATGTAATTTAAATGAGGGGGAGGGAAATGCCTTATCGAGCTATGTCTATTTCAGGAGTGCTTTGGAAACAACAGAGACGGAGTGTCGAGGGAATTCCAATCTCTTATGGTTTTGGAAAAAATGAATTCAGAAGAAAATTGTGTCTAGGTGT
>JASGXE010016997.1:0-10295 GCA_030068105.1 Sinentomon sp. SZTP_YWyxl
CAAATTTGTTTAAATTCAAATGTTGGGATTAGGCCTACTGGTTAACATCACAGTAGAAGGAGCTTCCACTCCAGTCCGTGGATTAATCGGCACTTGGCCTCATCTTGTTTCTGTTTACTCATTCATATGTACATTTTTCTTTTAGATTTTTAGACGGTGACACCAACATCTCGAACTGCGCTCTCGCAGCGATCCCTTATCCCAATATTGCATGAGAATCCAAGGATTTAGAAGGTTCCGAGATCACGGACCGTTACATCTTTCGTCTGCTGAGGAGTTGAGAACGTACCTGAGGGCAAGATGAAACTTCCAGGAGCGCGGGAAGTTATCCGTCAGATTTTTGGGATTTGGGGTAAGGAGTGACTCTTATGGTCACATGCAAAAACGGTTCCCAGATGGTCTTAGTGTATCGACAGCATCTTATGTTTTGACAAAGGAATTGTGCAAAGACTTGACGAAAGCTGCTATTACAAGCCAGCTGAAACGGCAGTCTCTGTGTTGGATTACGATGGATAGTCAAACAATTGGATATGCCTAGATGGATATAGTCAAAGATGGAAATGTCAAACAATTTTTGCCATAGGCCAAAAAACTATGGTAGAAAGATTTGAGGGGGAATTGAAAAATCTGAGGGTATCAATGACTACGTCTTTGAGTTTTCACACGAGTTTTTGAGAGGTCCGGTGATGTACATAGGTGAAATCAAGCATGGATTTTACACATCGAAAGGAACTTTTTTCTAGGACGGACATGGTCACAGAATTGTTGAAAACGCTCAAGTACATGGACGACCATGTAAATTAGCTGATATGGGAAACACAAATATTTATGTAAATGTGTCAAATGCCTTGAAGAGGTTTTCATATCCATTTAAAAATTGTGTTGCGGTGCTTTCCGCAACTTTGGAGCAATGGGGGCAGTGTTGCAATTTGTGGGGGAGTGGGGGTAGATGAAGAATATTTTGATTATATTTTTCGACGAGATGAAGTCTGCAGACTTTTTATACCCGTTCAAGGTCGTTTGTATACGTGTTTAATGTATACAGCCGACTTGTTCGTCGGATGTGGTGCTTATGTCAAGGATGTGCGGCGAATAGTTTCATTGCAGGTCGAAATCGTTGGTTGAATATTCTTAACGCCTTGTCCGGTCGGGACAAACTGATAAACTGAATGGTGAAAACGTTAAGGTGAGTCAGGGCGCACTGGCATCATTGTGTAATTAAACTCACTCATAGACGTGAATGCACTTTTTATTTGTACTTGAAGCGTATCCGCAATCGTCAATTCGCCATGACTCAACATGTGGCCCTTGGCTTCTGCTGAGCAATACATTTATGTGCCTTATCTGCATTTCCTTAACGTGCATCGGGAATGCAGAGACGGCAAGGTGTTTGTAACAGGTCCAGGTTTACTTGGTCATGTTATTGGAAGGCCGAATGCGTTTCACTTTCCGACCTTGGCCGGAACGCTTCCCGCCCATCGTTAATGCCAGGGGGCATGCGGTGAGCGGCCAGTGCCATATTTGTGAAACACGCGGTCGCCTTCAATATACCCCTCCCCAACGGATACGTGGGTATTTTCACGGCTCCCCGACAGAGCGATAATATTGAAAATTCCCACACGCATGGTGGTTGAAATGGGTTGTTTTGAGGAGCCGATGTCGATGGACCAGCCGGAGAATGTCTTGAGAGAAAGCTGGAAATCCAATGTGCATTCTTCAGCTTGGTTGTGTGCGTTGTTCGCATTGGAATTTTCTGAAAGATGTGAGAAGAGACGTTTCGATGAATGAATGATGTCGTGATGGAATTTGTGCAGATGTGTCGGAGTGGAGATAAATGAGGATTGAGTTTGGTGTGGATCGGTTGAATTTGATAGAACCCATTGTTCCAAAGTTTTACCATTTTTTGATGTGGGGAGAGTGGATAAATCGGGAAATTCTTTTCTTTTCGATTTTAATAAAAAAAGACAAAATTAAAAATAAATCAAAATTCAAAAATCCAAAAAATGTTTAAAAATATTAAAAAAAAAAGCGGAACACATACAGTTCCCCCTCTCGATGGCCTTGTCCAATTTTGTCTGTCCTATTTTCTATTGTTCTTGGGACTCCTCAGGGCGAGGCCTCGAGATCCTGGCTTGCCTCAGGGCTGCGAGGAGCAGAGGCGAACACAGTACATGCACCCGGCTCTTCTCCGATGTCAGGAGGGAAGCAGGAATTGGAACGTATTTAGAGTGGTGTGTTATGACGAAACACATTTTCGACTTATTTCGGTAGCAACGCTATTTTCATTGGATCACATGGGATGATCCCGGTCATAATTCATTGGATGTGGTTTGGATAGGTTTGGGTAACGTTGGGTTGAGTTATGTTAGGTGAGGGTATTTCGCCATCGCTGTTTTAAAACAGGGTCCCGTAAATGTGGTTTCTATAGGGTTTGGTTTATGTCGAGGTATTTTCAGTTTGGTGGGATAATCAAGATAAGCGGATCAGATTCATCCGTAAATCCGTAAATACAGCGCAAGCAACGATTAGGGCGCACAAAAACATATTCCCACAGGCTTACATACGTATCGTCTACCTCGCGCAGGATCAGAGTCGATAGTTAAAAGCTCATCAACGCAGACGGCCTGTTTACAACGATTCCTTTCCCAGATACTCGTTCTGAAACACATAAGCAACTAATACGACAAGAATTCAGGTTTACACTGTACCTCGCTGGAGAAATTAAAGTTTACACATGCTTCAACGACCATCAATTAGCCTAGGTAATCCCAATGTTAAACTCCCATCTTATTAGCCTAGCTAGATATCCCAATGTTAAATCGCAATTGTACCTATCCCCCTTAATGTTTTGCTTCCTTCTTTCTTGATGTTCGGCAGGATGCCTTCTTCAAAGGGTCATGAGCATTAGACACATGGCATCACATGAAACTGTAGGAGTCGGGAGTGTAAGCGCGCGGCACCCACCCCGCAGAGAGGCGAGGGCGGGAGGCGTGCGTCGCCCCCCAACCTGCGGCGAGGCGACTACGGGAGGCGTACCGTATAGACCTGTGAGAAGCGAGTCGCCAAGCGTACGTCACTCTTCGCCATTCCAAAGCCATGACGGCTGGCGTCCGAACCAAACGATGGTGATCGTCGGTTTCACAACATTTAAGCAGCGAAGCGGGGCATGGTAACACGGACCGCCGAGGCTATTCGCGAAGTGGTGCAGCAGGTGCACGATACTCTGAGATCAGGATATGCCCACACCAGGTTACTGAGACGATTCCTTTGGCAATTTTGCTTCACATATCCGCAAGCCGGATACAGACCGGATGTAACCAGGGTGCAACGACCCTGATATCTATTTTGCCGAGTCGTGGTTTTTCAGGTCGCGAGTGGAGATCGTGAACATGCGAGGCTCACCGAGGATCCTCATGTACAGCCCTGTGGAAGAGTCACAAATTACTCAAATGCACTGAAACTGTTCGACACGGATATCCGGGGTCAATTACCCGGATATGACGTCATTGATTCCACTTGATTGACACTCGCTATGCCTGTTCTATCGTTTTTTTAACCCTGTTCAGTGCTTAACTCAACGAGAAGCCATATGGGAGTGATTGATTTTCCAGAAGCTCAAATTTTAAAATAATTGACCTGCGGCCCTGCTTTGAGGGCTGCGCCCTAACCCCCCCCCCACCCAGCGAGGGGCTCTGTCCAGAATCCGCTCGGAAGCGGCTGCCTCCCAGATCCTCTGCAGTTGGGGCTGCGCCCCGATCATAAATAAGGCAACCACTTGCCCTCCAAAAATTTTCCGACCCGCCCCATCACCGGTCACGGTAGGTACGCCACATGCACTGCTGTGAAATTTTCAGGTGGTCAAAAATTGCACGTGCTGCAGTATGTTTTTCAAGGGGGATTGGCCGTGCTAAACGGCCACTTGCTATATAATTTTCAATGGCATTCATTATTGTATACACATATAGGGATGCACCATGTAATTTTCGGATGGGTTTACAATCACACTGTCAATGCCGTATGCGGGGGGTTAACTGCGTGTCTTGTTGTTTAGATGCGAGGTTCAAATGGGCGTGTCTTGTTATTTAGAGAGCATTATGTTTTGGACGGGCACGATGCTTTCCGCGTAATATTCAGAGCCGGGTTAGACTTTGCACGCGGGGTTTCACATCAAATTACACGGATAACGCGGGCTCATAAATGTCGGGGAGATTCGAAATTACAGGGGATGAAAATCATAAAATTCAACACCAATCTGGTAAGTCGAAGCAAGATTAGGTATATATCAAGTAAAGGATACTTCTTCAAAATAATAAACTAAAACGATCTGTCAATATTTAACTATACCTGTTTAACTGGCTATCAGCTGGCAGAAATGAGTACACAATTCTCTGACCGTTGTATTGCATTCTCGATTCGATCTGCCCGTCTGGCAGGACCTCCCTCAGCAGCAGGCCAAAACCGCCATCGAATAAGTTGTTGAGATCAGCGGATGGCAAAACCAACTCGTCACGTTTCAGGTTGTTAATGCTCTTCCGATCCTCTGCCACCGCTGCTTTGGCATGAGCCTGATGCAGACATGGGGAGATTGTTGCAGTTAATATCAGGAATAGTAGGTTCGCAAACATTAGGAGCTCGCATTTCAACCAAAACTGCGATTTTTTGGACATTTTGCGCATTTTAATAGAATTGTCCCACTCAGATGAATGTTGAATGACAAATGTAGCAATTGATTTGGATTGCGTTGCAGTGTTTTTAATATCAACCTGGGTTTGCCTATATTGAATGCAGGTTTGGAAGGCTCTCCAAAATGGGGAAAATAATAACGAATATGAGACTTTATTTTCCTCGTGCTGAAAACGGTATACATAAATAAATTGGTATCGGAGTGGATGGGAAAGGTGGGAACGGGCATTCCCATTTCCGCCGGTATGATCTGCCAGTCGAATTTGACGCTCGGCCGGCTCTGAAATTACCTGATGGAGATCATTAATTGCGCACAGCAGCACACACAAATTCCTGTCAGAGCATGAGTGCTTTCTGGTCGGAGATTTTCGATGAGTGAGACGAGTATTCGAACTCAAATTAAGGATTTGTCCTGATGTCTGCCAACTTTTTAGATGATAGCGGCGGCGGAATTAATGTACTCATAGGTACATGTAAAAAATTGCGACCGTTCATATTTCGGCAAAATCCCAATGCTGCAGAAATAAAGATCCTCTTTCATAAGCGAGGTCAAAATCTGACAGCTCAAGACGCTTTGTTGCAGTCTGGCGCTTTAATTTATATCGACTGCATAAGAATAAAAAGAAAGAAAAAAGTTTCGGAGGCAACGGTTAAATGGGAAAAACACATGCATGGGTACATTAATTCCGCCGCCACTATACACTCTTAGGCCGGAGAGATCTCCGATGTTTTTTAAAAACCACCGGTGAAAGTTGCGGATATCCACGTTTTCGGGGGAGAGGGATCGATAATATCCTCAACTATCTCCGGTGGTTTTGAAACAAGCAACAGAGATCTCTCCGGCCTTAATATTTATTTCGGTGGAGAGATGTGGTCCTGCCATATTACCCGGTATTTTAAAAAACCAGGAATTTTATTTTACCCCGAATTGCAGGTATTGAAGTCGAACCGTTTTCATCGGAGAGATCTGGTCTGGGTAAAGTTGCAGGTAAAAGGACTTCACCGTCTACTTTACTCTGAATTACGGGTTTTTGCAGTTGGAGAGATCTGGTCGGAGCAAAACACCGGGTAAAATCATACTGCGCTGGTATTCGCGGATGGTTCGGTTTGACGTCATTGGCTTTAAAAGACCAATTTTGATTGGTCACAGCGTTCGTACAGGCAAAGACGATGAAATCAGTACAGGCTTTCGTTGTTGCAAACTTGGCAACAGGAATTTAATTCTTGCACTGGAAAACGTAGCCATGAGAGGGGTCAGTGGCAACATGAACGTAGCCATGAGAGGGGTCAGGAAGCGACCCCTCTTCAGGAAGCGATCACATCAAAATTGGTGTAGAGACACAGGTGCCATTCAAGAAAAAATTTCAACAGGGAATAAGTAATTGCCAACGGTCGCCTCTTGGACCTGTGGGCATATAGGCCAACGGGTTTCAGGATGGGGTTTTGGGACGGGGTTTTGGGACAGAGTCCCAATTGAGCTAAAGATCGAAACTTTTCGGTAAATTTTCCGAATAAAGCGGACCCTGAGCGTCAGCAGTCAGCCTGAAATATTGTTGACTTGTTCTTGCCGACGGCATGCCGGCAGTTGCTCAAAAACATGCTGCTTTAAACGAACCATGAGGATGTCTTCGCCATGTGGGGTACTTTTCATTTTCCCAAAGGAAAAAATACGAGACGTGTTGGGGGACATTTTCTAGCGGTGTGGGATTTCCCTCCCTGGATTGAGGGCTTGCGAACATGAGGCCAATCAAAGCTGAAAAATACGTTTTATCGGTGTTCTCAAAAGAATAATACCCACGGTTATTTTTCAAGCATATTGCGTACTGTGGGGGTGTTTGGTTGAGTTCAGCTGGATGAATTAAAAAACAAATAAACCCGTTGTTTATCTTGCGGGTGATTTTCAGGGCTTACGATGGCCAATCCTCCAATCCAGACAATATTCACGACCTTAAAATCTCCTCAGAAGAGAAGGCAGCAGCCTGGTACAAGAATGGAAAAAAGCGGCAAGCAGTGAAAAGGATTGGCCAGACAAGTGTCAACGCTGCAAGAATCACATTCTACCCAGGCATTGTCGTGGGTAAAAATTGGCTGAATATTACTCGCAATTGCGGGTAAAATCAAAGCATTTCACCTTCGGGTTTTATGAAAAATGAGCACATCTCTCCGATTCAAATTATACCGGGTAAAAGCCATACCCGGTATTTTGTCTTTCCCGGAACTACAAACACCGGGTAAAATGTAGACCAGATCTCACCGAACACCCTCGACTCTCGCACTTTACCCGCAATTGCGGGTATACCCAGGACCACATCTCTCCACTGTTTAAGACTATTGTCATGGTGTGTGTAAAATAAAAAGTGATGGAACTCAGGGATTTTCGTGGCACAAACGGTGGAGAGATGTGGTCCTGCCATTTTACCCGGTATTTTAAAAAACCGGGTATTTTATTTTACCCGAATTGCGGGTATTGAAGTCGAACCGTTTTCATCGGAGAGATCTGGTCTGGGTAAAGTTGCAGGTAAAATGACTTCACCGTCTACTTTGCCCTGAATTACGGGTTTTTGCAGTTGGAGAGATCTGGTCCGAGCAAAATACCTGGTAAAATCATCCTGCGCTGGTATTCGCGGATGGTTCGGTTTGACGTCATTGGTTTTGAACGACCAATTTTGATTGGTCACAGCGTCCGTATAGGCGAAGACGATGAAATCAGTACAGGATTTCGTTGTTGCAAACTTGGCAACAGGAATTTAATTCTTGCACTGGAAAACGTAGCCATGAGAGGGGTCAGGAAGCGGTAATGCTTGCAAGGATTTCGGCTAACTGCCGTCATTGAAAACAATCAAGTTTGTTCCCGCCGCAGGCAATGTTGAATTCAATGAAATTCAGAGAGAAAAATAGGTTCTTATCACATCAAAACAGGTGCCATTCAAGAAAAAATGTCACCAGGGAATAAGTAATGGCCAACGGTCGCCTCTTGGACCTGTGGGCATAGGCCAACGGGTTTCAGGACGGGGTTTTGGAACAGAGTCCCGATTGAGCTGAAGATCGAAATTTTTCGGTAAATTTTCCGAATAAAGCGGACCCTGAGCGTCAGCAGTCAGCCTGAAAAATTGTTCACTAGTTCTTGCCGATGGCATGCCGGCAGTTGTTCGAAAACATATGCTGCTGCTTTAAACGAACCATGACCATGAGGATGTGTCTCGCCATGTGGGGTACTTTTCATTTTCCCCAAAGGAAAAAAGACGAGACGTGTCGGGGGACATTTTCCAGCGGTGTGGGATTTCCCTCCCTGGATTGAGGGCTTGCGAAATGAGGCCAATCGAAGCTGAAAAATATGTATAATAGGTGTTCTCAAATGAATAATACCCACGGTTATTTTTCAAGCAGATAGGGTACTGTGGTGTGTTTGGTTGAGTTCATCTGGCTGAATTAAAAAACAAATATAACCGTTGTTTATCTTGCGGGTGATTTTCAGGGCTTACGATGGCTAATCCTCCAATCCAGACAATATTCGCAATCTTAAAATCTCCTCAGAAGAGAAGGCAGCCGGGTACAAGAATTGAAAAAAGCGGGCAAGCAGTGAAAAGGATTGGTCAGACAAGTGTCAGTCAACGCTACCAGAAACACGAGTTTCCCAGGCCTTGTCGTGGGTAAAAATTGACTGAATATTACTCGCAATTGCGGGTGAAATCAAAGCATTTCACCTTCGGGTTTTGTGAAAAATGAGCACATCTCTCCGATTCAAATTATACCGGGTAAAAGCCATACCCGGTATTTTGTCTTTCCCGAAACTACAAACACCGGGTAAAATGTAGACCAGATCTCACCGAACACCCTCGACTCTCGCACTTTACCCGCAATTGCGGGTATACCCAGGACCACATCTCTCCACTGAAAAAGTGTATTGCGGGTGCTGCGGCGTTTGAAGGCGGAGTGCGCTGCGAAAGACATGTGAATGAATGGCGGGCCGCGGTGCGATGCCCACAGAAAGTTAAATTTCCCTGAACAAAGCGACGGTTTTTTATGCGGTTCACTATGGTGCAAAGCTGAAAATAAGCGCTACCACACATGTATAATTATCCCAACCTTTAGTCGGGCAAAACTCTTAAACCATTTGAGTAACAAAAGTATACTCAAATTTCGGTGTTGTAAAATTCCGAATTCCTGCCAGGTGTTTCCAAAGATTGTGCAATTTTTTCCGTTACGAGATGGTTTCGTTGCGGAAGAGTTGCAGTGAGCCTTCCAGTTTCCAAAAACACCAAAATCGTTAAACTTGAACACCATTTGGCAATTTTATGAACAGAGACAACGCGACATGGCCCATCGTTTCGTTTTTGAGCGGGGGAGAGACCGCGACTCCCATTGATTTCAAGGGAGTCGCGGCCTCTTCCCCGCTCAAAAACAAAACATTGCTGCTATGTTGTGTTGTCTCTGGTCATAAAATTGCCGAATGGTGTTCAAATTCAACGATTTTGGTATTTTTGGAAACTGGAAGGCTTCCTCTACAACTCTTCCGCAAGTCGTAACCATGCTGTATAACGGAAAAAATTGCACAATTTTTGAAAATACCTGGCAGGAACCCGGAATTTTACAACACCGAAATTTGAGCACTTTTGTTACTCAAATGGTTTAAGAGTTTTTCCCGCCCGACGAAAGGTTCGGATCATTATACATGTGTGGGTATTGGATTATACATTATACATGCTTCATATTTCAGCTTTGCACCATGGTGAACGGCATCAAAAACCGTCGCTTTGTTCAGGAGAAATTTAACTTTCTGTGGGCATCGCACCGCGGTCCGCCATTCACTCGCATGTCTTTCGCAGCGCACTCCGCCTTGATATACGCCGCAATCCAGCAGTACACATTTTGGTCTCATTTCTGCTCCCATTTGACTCCATGTTAAATGAAGAGCAGTTACTTTACTTGTTATATTAAACACCATGCTTTTGTTCTTAATTTCTGGGTAACTGCTAATCAGTGTTGGTGAGTGGGTGAATTACACCAACTTTAGTTGCAAGTACGTGTATGGCTGTGAGCGTTTTTTACTGACAATAGCTTTGCTTGAGTTGCGGCTTTTTCTGCGAGGGTCTCTGGCCAAAAAGTCGTTTTGCTTTTGTTTTGGTAAGACGAGGAGGTTTTGCTGCAAAATTGGGACCGAATCCGGTCATGCAATGCACTGTTACAATGGACTTTTGCTTCAAATTCCCGCTATCGTCTGGGCCCCATTTCGCAATACGCTTATTATACATATGTACCTATACATAATTATACATGTAGATAAATGTACCGTCCTCACTGACTCCGCTATTATTTGCCCTTATTTCCAGCGGAGTTCTCTCAATGTTGGAAAACAAATAAGCGAATCTGCCACACGCTGTCAGCAACATTCGGACTGGTGTGGGTGCATTTTCATCTCGAGTTCATTGACTGCATCACTGTCGGAATGCAAGAGGGAATCCAATGATCTGAGCAAATGACCAAATTTGGCTGCTTGGAAACTTTTGACTTCGCTTTTGCCTTGGCTGCCTTCATGATAAACTTATTTTTCAAAGTAATATTGTGAAAATGTCCACGAAAATGTTTTAAGCCGATACTTGTATGTTGACGCG
>JASGXE010016998.1:0-11026 GCA_030068105.1 Sinentomon sp. SZTP_YWyxl
CCTTTGAGGTTATCCGTATTGTTACATTTTCAAAGAACCTCAAAGGCCTAACTTACCGCTGCTTTTTTCTATGAGTGTTGGTGAATATGCATTTGCTGAACGATGCCTGCTGATTGGAGATCATTATGGCAATGGGACTAAAGCTTAATTGCCCAGGGTTGCCCTGACTGACTAAAAAGCTTCAAACATTTACTCGCTGAAGAAAACAGTCCAGTCAGCACTCACTGCGAGAGAAATTCGCCAACTCACTTTCTCGTTATCGCATTCCGATTGGTTCGATAATTGACTTTTTGCAAATGCCCACCAGAATGCAGCTAGCCCCTCTCACTCAGGAAAGCAGCAGGACCCCCTCTCACCCACCCTGATTGACAGATTCGCCACATCATGTTCACAGTAATCTGGCCAATGGTGGTGCTTAATTACTTTCTTGTGCGCAGTTTGGTATCTTTAGTCTTATCCTCTGGCAGACTTTTAACGAAGCCTACGTATAGATAATTATACGTGAGTTCCATAATTGCATCAGGTTGGCCGAGGCCTTGCCTGCTGTCCTTTCAAAATGGAAAAAACCTATGGAAAAGACAGCGCCTGGAGTTAGTCAGAGCCCAAGAACAGAGAAAGCAAAGAGAATTATTGAATCTTGATAAAACCTCATGAGAGAGATATTCCATCGCACGCCTTGGAATTTGAAATATAGTGAACAAATTCTCAATCTCCCTTCAAATTTGCAATCCCTTTCAAATTTAATTTTTAGTTCACAAGCCACCCAGAATGTTTGCTGCAAATATTCAATCCTCCTTGTGAATTTGGCAGCAAATTCTCAACCTCACCCTCAATATTTGCTGCAGATTCGCAATCCCTCTGCAAGTTTGACGTCAAAGTCCCAATGCCTTTCTGGAATGTGCTGCGCAAATTCGCAATCCCCCTGCGAATTTGACGAAAAAATCAATCCCATCCTGAGTATTTGCTGCAAATATTCAATCCCCCAGAGAATCTGACGTCCAATTCTCAATGCCACCCTGAGTATTTGCTGAAAATTCCCAATCCTCGATCGACGAATTTGGCGTCCAATTATCGATCCCGCCCTGAGTGTTTGCCGCAATTTCACAATAATCACTGCAATTGTGACGCGAAATTCTCAAACCCAACCTCAGTATTTGCTGCAAATTTGCAAATCCTGCGGTCAATTTGACTTCATATTTTGTCCACGCTAAGTATTTGCAACAAATTTGCAATCCCTCTTGCGAGTTTAACATCAAGTTGTCAATCGCACATAAATATTTGCTGCAATATTCAATCCCGCTTAGAATTTGACGTACAATTCGCAATCCCATCAACCATTGGCTAAAAATCCGCAATCCCCCTTGCGAATTTGACGTCCAATTCTAAAATTCACCCTGAATGTTTGCTGCAAATTCGCATTCCCCCTGCGAATTTGGCGTCTGATTGTCAATCTCACCCTCAGAATTTGCTGCAATTTGCAATATTTCCTCCGAATTTGACGTCAAATTCTCGGTATCTCTAAAACATTGGACTCACCCAAACCCACCGAACTCACAAAAACTCACCTGAACTCACCGAAACTCGCCCAAATTTCGACGAAACTCACCTGAATTCATTCAAAAAAATTCGACCGAACTCACATGAACTTACCCAAAACTCGACCTAACTCCCTGAATTCACATAAACTCACCCGAACTCACCTAAAACTCGAACGACCCACCTGGACTCACCAAAAAGTCGACCGAACAACTCATGAGAACTCACCACGAAATCACATGAACTCGACCAAACTCACTTGAACTCACAAAAACTCACCTGAACTAATCCAAATTTCGACCGAACTCAACTGAACTCACCCAAAATTCGACCGAACTCACATGAACTCACCCAGAACTCGACCTAACTCACCTGTGCTTACACAAAAGTCGACGGAACTTCGTCTTCCTGAATTTCCCAAAATTCGACCGAACTCACCCAAAATTCGACCGATCTCACCCAAAACTCGACCGAACTCACCCAGAATTCGACCGATCTCACCCAAAACTCGACCGAACTCCCCAAAGCTCCTGAACTCACCAAAAACTTGAGCTAACTCACCTGAACTCACCAAAAATTCGACGGAACTTAACTGAACTCACCCAAAATTCGACCTAAATCACCTGAACTCCCCAAAACTCGTCCTAAAACTCACCTGAACTCACCATTAATTCGAGGGAACCGAACTGAACGTACCAAAACACGACTGAACTCACCTGAACTCACCCATGTGAGTGGGTGAGTTCAGGTGAGAACGGTCGAACTTTGGGAGTTTAGGTGAGTTCGGTTGATCCTTGGGTGAGTTCAGGTGAGAACGGTCGAACTTTGGGAGTTCAGGCGAGTTCGGTCGATATTTGGGTGAGTTTAAGTGAGTTTAGATGAGTTCTGCCGAGTTTTGGAAGAGTTCAGGTGAGTTCGGTCGAGTTTTAGGTTTTGGTGAGTTCAGATGAGTTCGTTCGAGATTTGCATGAGTTCAGGTGCGTTCAGCCGAGTTTTTGGTGAGTTCAGGTGTGTTAAGTCGAGATTTGGGTGAGTTGAGGTGGGTTCGGTCGAATTTCGGGTGAGTTCGGCTGAGTTCAGGTGATTTAAATCGAGTTTTCGGTGAGTTCAGGTGAGTTTCATCGAATTTTGGGTGGTTCAGTTGAGTTCGGTCGAGTTTTGAGTGGGTTCAGCTGAGTTCGGTCGAGTTTTGGGAAAGTGCAGATGAGTTCGGTCGAGTTTTGGATGAGTTCAGGTAAGTTCGCCCGAGTTTTGCGTGAGAGGTCGAGATTTGGGTGAGTTCATATGGGTTCGGTCGAATTTTTGGTGAGTTCACTTCAGTTCCTTTGAATTGTGGATGAGTTCAGGTGAGTTCTTTGAATTTTTTGGGTGAGTTCGGTCGATTTTTGGGTGAGTTCAGGTGAGTTCCGTCGAATTTTGGGTGAGTTGAGGTGAATTCGGTCGTGTTTTGGGTGGGTTCAGGTGATTTCGGTCGAATTTTGGGTGAGTTCAGGTGAGTTCGGTCGAGTTTTTGGGGAGTTCAACTGAGTTCGGTCGAGTTTTGGGTGAGTACAGGTGAGTTCGGTCGAATTTTGGGTGAGTTCGGTCGAATTTTGGGTGAGTTCGGTCGAATTTTGGGTGAGTTCAGGTGAGTTCGGTCGAGTTTTGGGGGAGTTCAGCTGAGTTCGGTCGAGTTTTGGGTGAGTGCAGGTGAGTTCGGTCGAATCTTGGGTGAGTTCGGTCGAGTTTTGGGTGAGTTCAGGTGAGTTCCATCGAAGTTTGGGTGAGTTCGGTCGAGTTTTGGGTTAGTTCAGGTGATTTTGGGTGAATTCGGTCGAGATTTTGGCGAGTTCAGGTGAGTTCGGTTGAGTTTGGGTTAGTTCAGGTGAATTTTGGTGAGTCCATGTTTCACAGACAACCCAAATTCTCAAGCCCACACTGCACTTTTGCTGCAAATTTGCAATCCAAGCTGCGAATTTGGCGTCACATTTTCCATCCCACTCTGAGTGTATACTGCAAATTTGCAATCTCGTCTGCGCTCAATCCCACCCTGAGAATTTACCCCCCTATGTTTGACTTTCAAATTACCCCATTCCATGACCACGCTCCTTTTCGTTCGTGTTTATTGATCAGCTGCTCGCGAAAGGAAACGTAGCAGAAACCTCAGCGTCGTTTTTGCCCTTGAGCAGGTTTTATACAAAGAATGTTAACTAAGATTTTAACGACATTTTTTCAACAAGTTATTCAGATTACGTAGGACTCTGAACGGCACTTGAGGTGAGGTTGCATTGTGTCATGTCATCTCATTTCATTGACAACACATAATGATGTGGTTGCCTTATGAATTGGATTTTGGTTCAATTGTGTCACTATTTGAGTCACAAATGACAGGATTCTATGCCCTATCGGCAATGAGAAACCATCGTATTGAGTGACCCAGTGTGACCATTGAGCACAGTGGGCCATAGCATGTGAAACCATCGCAATGACTGGCCCAGAGAGACCATTGAGCACATTGGGCCATGTGCAACCATAATGATGAATGGCCCAGTTTGACCATTGAACTCATTATGGGCCATGTGAAACCATTGTCTGGTGTGGTCCAGTGTGACCAGTAAGCAGACTGTGTCATTTCATCTCATTTCATTGACGACGCAAAATGATGTGGTTGCCTGATGAATTGGATTGTGGTTCCGTAGTGTCACCACTTGAGAGTCACAAATGACAAGAGAGTGCAGCAACCTTTCCATAGTAGCGAAAGCGAAACGACGCAGTTTCCTTTTGAAAACCAAATTTTGTGTATATTTATGCAAACGGCGCAGCCCGCCTTCCTGCTGTTTTTGGAACTTTTCGTTTCATCCAAAAATGAGCACTGATCGACTTGTATGAATGAATTCTTTTCTGCTGGTTGAACTTTCCAATCGACGGATACATGTGGATAAGCAAACTTCGGGGATACCTATTTTCCTGTCTTCGGCGGAGAGATAGGTCGCGAGGAATGGAAATCCTCCAGGGTTTGGAGATTTTAGTTTTTCCAGGGACGTAGGTCGAGCGATCTACCTACTCTGAAAATCCAAATCCCGCGGAGGAGTTTCATTCCTCGCGACCTCCTCTGCCTTTACAGGCACATATCAAACAATAGGTTCACAACAAGCAATAGGCGGTCACCAACCAGTAGGTTGACAACAAGCAACAGGTAGTGAGAGGGTTTAGTTTAGGGTTGGTTAGATTTGATAAAGAATTAGCGAAATGAATCCAAAATCACATCCCGGAAGTTCTCCACACCAAATGTAGCGTCTGATAACGTCCACAAAAAACCGCAATATACAATTTGAATTTCTGAAAAAGTTGAACATTTTTTGTAATTTTAATTGTAATTTGTTTTGTATTTTTCATTTTCATTACAATTCAGTCATTTTTGAATCATTTTGTGAATAATCAAAATGAGAAACGGACACCTTTTAAAGGTTTTTGTAGATTTTTATTGTCTCTTATACAGAAATATCATTAGCTACGGATATGGACAAAATATCAGATCATCATTCTTTGCACTAAAAGCCTTTTTGATTCCTTCAGCGGGTATTGTAAAATGAACGGGATCTTTCCTCTTAGATCTTTCCTCTTTATGGTTTAGATCTCTGATTTAGATCTGGTTCAGATCTTACAGCCGTCAAGATCTCTGCTTGCCTCAGATTTGTTGATGTTCGTGGTATTACAATGCTGTTGTATAGCTGTTTTTTGCTGTGCCAACGAAAGCAAGCTCACAGGGCCTCGACGGCCATTATCAAGCGATGTGACCTCCCAGTTATACCTAGGCTAAAAAATCAGAAGCATGGATCACACAACCCACGTTCGGAAATCAGAGGATTTCGCCTGAAACACCTTTTAAATCGGGCTCCGATGGAAGCGTTCCTTTCGGAACACATCATGGAACACGTGTGGCGTGTTTCAGAACAATACATTATTGCCCCAGAGATTCGGAACACTCAAATGATTTGAAATATAAAGTGCGTTCATTTTCAGAATGGTCCGCGCCAAAACTCGCAGCAAAACGAAGGTGGGAGCGGGGGCACGACAGTGGTGTCCAAATGAAAAAACATTCTTTGCCTGAATATCCGAGTTGTTTCATTTAAGCGCTATTTTCGAACGAAGATTCCAGAAAGCGCCGGTGGTTCAGTGGCAGAGCGTTGGACTTACGATCACAAGATCGTGGGTTCGAGTCTCGTCATGGGCAAAATTTTTTCATTCTCATGTGGCACATGTTTGCTTGGACAAAACATATCACAGATGGAAAAGCAACCAAAACATGATTTTGAAATTTTCCAGACATGAATACGTGTGTGCCTGTGTTCCGGTTGTTGGCAACAACAGCAGATGTGGCCGCACACCATTGCAGGTCGGTGCCAAGCCAAACAATTGCAAAGTGAGGTCCAGCGAAGTTTCGGATCAGCGCTGCACCAGAAGTGCACATTTCAAAAGCCAGGAGCGGAACGAGCAGCAAACCAGACAGATCGTGGTCACAGAAAATTGAAAAAACTCCGAAAAATAGAATTATCAAAAGATTGAGAGGTGAAAACCGACAGAGTTTCGAAAATTGAGGCCCGCAGCTCAAAATCTCAGATTTCCGATTTTTGCACAAATTTGCACATCCCTGTCTGCAAAAAGCGCGCGGACCATTCTGAAAATGAACAGACTTTAGGCTCCATGTTCTCTAAATCACTTGTGCGTTCCACATCTGTGAACGAGCAACAGTGCTCTCAAGCACATCTCGTGTTCTAAAAAGTTTCCGAAAGTTATCCTTCCATCTCAGTTTGTGTAGAATAGGTGTTCCAAACGGGAGCCTCTTGAATTTAGCGTGTAGGTATACATATGCGTTTATTAAACTGGCTAAATCCAGATGTCGTTTTGCAATGTGCACGCATGAAAATGCAACATTGCAAATTTGTGTTGGTGCACTGTGTTCTTGCGATGTTGTTGCAGTTCTTTTTTCTTATTTTATAACGAAACTGTCACACCACGAGATAAATTTTTCTCATCGAAAAGTCAACGGTTTTAAAAGAACACAAGGAAAGCGCATTACATATGCAGACATTGGCCTGTTCCTATCACGATTCTGATTATTGTGACGCATTTCAAGCTTCTAGTCCCATCATCGTCTTATTATCACATCATAAAATCTATAAAATCGCTGAAAACCAGTTTCAGTCAGTTGGCAAGAATTTTGACATGAAGCGAAGAGTCAGAGCTGTCGTCACTCCAGTCGGCGAGCTGTCACATGCTGTCACTGTCGCCAATGTCACATTGGTCACTGGACGTTTGTGTCTGTCACTTGAGAACGCAGAAGAACTCGAACTCTACCACATGCCAAACTGCATACAAGGCTTGACTCCTTCCTTAAAGCTTGACTCCCTTCATGATGGACCAGGTCATGTCACCGGCCTGCTCACTGGTATATTCCAACTTGTCTTCCCAACCATTGACCAGATCGTTGTAGTCGTTTTCACTGAAATCCTTCGGAAACAAATATGGAGGAATAAATGGATATATTCTGAAAAACCAAATAAGGAAGGGAAGCAAATATGGGCGATATTAATTAAGTTTCGCGTAGGGATATTTTTTACTAATGGAAGCTGAGTCATGGGCTGAGAGAAGAAAAATAAAAAAGAGGCTTGCAACCAATAAAAAAGCTCGTGCACCAAACGCTTAGCTCTCGGGATGAATAACAACTTAACAACTTAAGGAGAACGTGTTTGGAAAGACGGGTTTAAAAAAGGCGGAGAACTCTGAAAATCGGTCGAGGAGGGCGAATTCGTTGGGGAAAATATCACTGAATATAGTTTTCAGAAAATCTTGGCAGTTCCCGCTCCCACCGCAACTACCGCAAACTCCCAAAAATGATGAAAAGCGGTGAAAACCCTGAAAATCGGTGCGGAAATCGCGGCATGTCCAATCCGTTGATTCGACAGAGCGCCGTCGAACACATCATATTGGAACTTTTAAAACATGCATCATTTTGGCGTATATTTTGACGAAATGCTTCCGTTATTCGTTGGGAAATTTTCCATTTGTTTGGAATTGGGCCTGGAATAAGGCCTTGATGCCCGCGCATGCAGGTCCGTCGCCCCAGCAGCGCATTTTGTTTTTGATCGATGAAATTTATACAGCAAATGGTCTGAAACGACAAGCACTAATCAGCGCTGAAAAATTACAAAAAATTCCGACCAGAGGTCACAAACGGATTCGATTTGTTGGAAAATTGTCAATGAAGGCACACGGATATATGCCATGCAGAATCATCCTTTGTTTCATGGATTTTTTACACATATCGGCCAACAACTGTCGATAAGGCCTACTGTACGCTCACATCAGCAGGGTCGTCGTTAGGGGCCACGGACATGAGACTTGAGTCCGTAATAGAACAAGAATAGGGTTGTTATGCGCGGTCTCAGTGTAGCCTATCCATGTCTCAGCCAAAATGAATATCAATTTTTCGAAATTTTTTCCACTTTTTAAACGTTTCTCTCTCTCTCTCTCAAATAATTATGTGCCCTTTTGAAAGCCCCCACTGTGGATCTGTCGCAGGCTTCGCAAAATATTCGGCCAAGAAGCGGAAATCCTTTTGAAAGTGGAATTCACTCCACTGTGTTTCTCATCTGCCGTAACATGGGCATTTTATGGATTGTCCCCCCCGCGAAGTTTAGGTTACCCTTTAGTTTGGCATAAAAGGCATGGATCTAAACACAAATGAGTGAAAAGCAATTCAAAACCTGTGATGAAAATTCCATCTCTACCTGTCATTAAGGAAATGCTTTAATTACTCGTATAATATAGTTACACCTCGTCAGAGGGGCCATTTGGAATCAAATAACAAGGGCCGCAAAACATCATGGCATTTGTGTGAGGCGTGAAACTGCTGCTAACCCTGCTGAAACTGATGTCAGCCCCGCCTGGGATGGCCCGTGTTTTTGCCAGGTCTGAAGCTTTCAGGAATCAATGAGATATCACTACGTGCATAGAATCAAAGAGCTTGTCAGACTCAGACAGCTTTTTGATGTCTCAATGACGTGGAACAGAAACGTGAAACTTCTTTTTGTTCTTTTTCACTTTTGCAGGCGGTAGAAATAAAAATTTCAGATTGCATAAAAGCTTTCTAAAATTGCAAGATTTCAGCCTTAATTTACAGACTGAGGTTTTTGCAAAATCCAAACTTTATCCCTCTTTTATTCTGTGGGTTTTGTATACGGAGCCATTCTAAATACTCGCATAAATATGCGAGTTTTTCAGACTTTTTAAAGCACGGCGCAATGTAATTCCCCATTTCGCATGCGCCACAAAACACATTACATGAAGGAATGCATTTAACAGCGCTCACTAGATGGGGAATAACATTGCCCCTTGCTTCAAAATTCTGACAAAAATCTCCTATGGCCCGCGTATTTTGGATGTCTGAGTACATACCTATATGTATACCTATACATAATCTCATCGCAACTGTGACAGGATATCTACACGTATTTTGAAGATAAGATCTGGCGTTTTTTGATTTACTCTTTAACGCAATTTACTCCCGTGGAATTTGCTTACTCGGACAAAATCACTTTTCTGTGCCTTCAGCCTCTGCAGTTCACTATGTAGAATTCCTCTAAACACCTCCCTGTGATCGTTCGCAGTTGCATTGTTGAAGCCAGAGTCCTTCAGTACCTTTTCGTACTCGTGAACTTGCATCAGGTGGTACCCTCTCTGGGCGACATATTTCTCGAACTTTGGCGACTGCTTAGCGCTTCCGAGGCAGTAGTCGGAGATCAGGAGTCTGCCACCTGGCTTCAGCCATTTCTGAAAGATTTCAGATGGAAGTAATTTCTGGTGATATCGATACGAAATTGTTGTCAAAACTAAATATGCACATTGCATTGCCAGGACCACAAGACACTATGGATTGTTTAAAAAAAGTGTACTTGATGCCGTTACCCATATGCCGTGAAAGTGAGAAATTGACAAATCCATTTTTGACCAAACAAAAAAATCAGAAAGTTATCAATTTGCTCTAACATTAGGTACAATTCAAGAATGGAAATATACGTACCTACTACGAGCGTGCGCTTCGCATTCTTAATTTTTTTTCTTCGCATGATACCTGGTTTTCACCTGCAGATCGCCAGTCACATCAACAATTTCCCATCTGCTGAGGTGCAGAACGGTTAACTTAATAATCCCCCTGTTTTTGGAGCAAAATGATAGGTAAATTTTATCCAACCACATTGCCAGCTCTTTTAAGACTGTGGCGCTCGAGGGTGAGTCGAGAAACGGAGAAAGTTGAACGATCTGGCGAGAGATCATTTTCGGTCGGAGGATTCATTTTTCATCTGGGCACAAAATTTGTGGTGGACCGTGGAATTCGATATTCTTCGCACGAAATCCGGATGAGAAGCACTATCGACCCATCTCTCATCCATCTCTCATCCATGCAAGACTTCAATCTGGCGAAAACGCAGTAAATCGAAAGAGCTCTACTCACGTGGAACTTTGTAAAGAGTGAGAGTTTGTCCTTGATGTGCAGCATTGCGTCCTTGGTGAAG
This sequence comes from Sinentomon sp. SZTP_YWyxl, assembly GCA_030068105.1. NCBI lineage: Eukaryota > Metazoa > Arthropoda > Protura > Sinentomata > Sinentomidae > Sinentomon > Sinentomon sp. SZTP_YWyxl. The sequence goes on from JASGXE010016998.1 coordinate 10,092, forward strand.
ATAGCGCTGAAAGACTCGGGCGGGAAATCTTCTTTCGTTACGTCCATTATGGCCAGTTTTATCTGAGAAAAGAATGAATGAGAATAAAAGGAATGAAATGATCATTTTCCTCGATCCTTTAAGACATTAGGCCTTAAAGACATTGGCTCGACCTTTAAGACATTATAGAATAAAATATGTTGAATTTTCTCAACCGTTAAACTGTTGGTAACCTTGGCCCTGTAATCGAAATTGTTTGAAAGTGCAGTGAAGTGGACACCACGACAAGTGAATTGTCTGCAACAGCGAGGTTATCGCCATTTCTGAAAGAAGTTGGCATTGGTCATCTTAAAATTGAGTTCTGTCAGTTGGAAAATATCTTGCGTGAGCTACTGACAGAAGTTCAATTTTAAGAGTGAAGTCAATTTAATTCCAGACTGATAAAACACTGCATGAAGACAATACCCTCTTGATTAAGACAAAAGCTTTTCTATTTTCTTTTTCGAGTTTTGATTAAGACAAAGATTTTCTCTTTTCTTTTTCTCTCCAACTCTGAAGGCCTGGAATTCACATCCTTTTGTATATAGCTCCCATTTTCTTCACTCAATCAAATGAATAACATTCTTGTTCAAAAATGCTAATCTCTCTTCTTGTGTAACTGACACGTTTGATGTGTTTTTGCGATGTGCATGTTTTTTGTCTTGCACCATTTTCTGTGTTAGTGAGCAAATCATGCTCCATTTTCTGTGTTAGAGATGCGTTTTTGCGTGACAGCCTTCCATATTTTACTCGCATTTCTTTGCATCATATGCCAAATTATTAAATAAATAAAAATAATAAACAAAACGAAAAAAGAAAATAATTCACAGTTTGAAGCTCCCAATTTTATCGGACATTTTCCAGAAGTTTCAGCAACATCTTTTTGGGGTAAAGGAACCGATTTTCATCTTTCGACA
>JASGXE010017000.1:0-17964 GCA_030068105.1 Sinentomon sp. SZTP_YWyxl
TATCTTAAAACTACGTGAAGAAGCTGCTGAACTGCTTCAAAAAGCAAGGGTTGATGCACGTGATCCAATTGTGGTATACGATTTCTTCAAGCACCTTGGTGGCATGATTTCCTCCGAAGGGCTTGAAATATGTAAGGGATAGATTTAAGACCGCACTAATATGATTCTTTTCTTTTCTATTCTATTCCTCTAGGTGGGGGGAGGGAGAAACATTATTTGGTTGCAAGTTCCAGCCAAGAAGGCTAAGGAATGCATGGATCCTGGCTGGGTCGCCAGGGATAGATTAGGTGTCGCTGAGTCGATGGTCTGGTGTGTACAGCTGCGAGAAAATTAATTGGACCACACATATGGTAACGTTTCTTTCTAGTTTTTGGGGAAATCTTGAACCCATCGAAATTGGAGTTCCGTCACTGATTTGATGCATATTTCTGTGCAACAAAATCCAATTTCTTGAACCTGAAATCACCACGATTCTCTCAGTTTTCTCTGAAAGATCGAAAAACCAGCAGCAATTGATGACACGAGTAATTTTCTCGCCACTGTACAAGCTTGCTTGAAGTTTGCATTAGGATTCAGGTGTCCCTTCCGCAAGCTGTTGCTGATGGTGAAATCTGGAAGATCACTGGATATCAGCAATGATGAACTGATCGCCAAGATTGTTTGAGTCAAAGCATTTCAATTGGAAGACTTGACGAGCACCCATTGCTCGTGTTATGTCACAGTGAAGCTTGTAAGTGGGAGTCAGAACCGTGGTCGTGGGATACAAACCTCATAGTGCTGTGTGCACGAGTCAGTGAGATCCACAGTGCTGGACAAAGAGATAAGAATATTGCAAACTCATCAATGAACTGTGCTGATAGGAAAGTTGCCCGTGTGTGGCCGTGTCGGGTAGAGAAGCTTTGAACAGTGACTTCTGGTGAATCAAGAAGTCAGAGGTCTTCCCAAAAATTGTAGGTATTGATTGCGACATAAATCTGGTGAAATATTGTTTCTTGAAGAATTGAATGATCACGTTCTCCTTACCCATATTCTGTGAAAGAGAATTTACAAATTTATCTATGTACCTGGTTGTCAAATGTTTTGAAACTTCCAATCAGCAAATGTTTTGATCCCAACTGTTTTACTACAGGGTTGGCATGATTTAATCAAATGATTTAATCAAATGATTTAATCATGATTAAAATCAAGGTTGTAAAAAAATCAAGGTTTTGATTAAATCGTGATTAAATCATTGATTTTTTTACTTTTGATTTTTTTGATTTTAATCACCAAAAAATATTTGGTTTGGCTTTGTGTGCAGGGTTGTTCGTTTAAAACATTCTGTTTAAAACAATCTGTTTTAAACATGTTTTAAACAACCACGACTTGTTTAAAACAGTTTGATTAAAACAAAATTGTGTTTTAAACGTGTTTTAAAAAGGTTTAAAACAACCGCAACTTGTTTGAAATGCTTTGTTTAAAACAATCTGCAAAAACAAAAAAATGCTTTTTGCTTTTTTTACTCAATTTTCAACGTTTCTGTTATTAAAACATATTGTTGCCGTTTTCAAGTATCATTGTCACTAAAGTGTTGCAAAATTAGCCTTGGCAGCTTTTAGAACACGTTTAAAACACGTTTTAAACAACGGAAAAAAACAGATGAAAAAAAACGTTTAAAAAAAAAATGTTTTAAACGTTTAAAACGTTTTTTATGTTTTTTTTTAGAAAAAACATGTTTTTTCAACCCTGTTTGTGTGCGATCTAAAAAAAGATGATGTGTTGATTTTTCAAAGTTCGAAGACAAGTCTTGTTTTTTGGCATCAGGTAGGTAGGTACCAATTACGGATATTTATCATGTTGTTACCTACCAGACTTCAGGAACTTCCCTTCTAGAACGCTCATCTATTCACTTTTGCAGTTATTTTCATTGAATTTATTTTCTTTTTCAAATGTTCTGATTATTTTAAGTTCTGTCGACCTACCGGTACATTTTAACATTTTGTTGGTCGTAAATGTAAAATTGGTATATAAAAAATACATAGGTAGGCCTAAATATGTCTTTAATCCATGATATTATTATTATTATTATAGGTGTAACGCAAAGGCAGTGTTACCCAAGGCAGGTGGGGGACTGGGGGAGTGAACATGTTTTTGATTTGATATTTCAAATTTGCACACCAAGCAAGATTGAAGTAAATAATAGGTTTGTAGCTGCAACTGCAATTATTATTAATTACACAACCTAACCTCGGACCTCCACCCCACCCTATCTGTGGGACACTACAGGGTCGGCAATCATTCATCATGTAAAAAGGTTCTCTTCCCCTTTATGATGTATTTCCAATTGGTACCTACGCAGGTAGGCAGGTACAATAGGTGCCTACCTACCAATATTCTTACTCCAATTTTACCAGTTTCCAATTGACTGGGATCTTCTTTTTGGACTTCCAACGATTAAATCTGCGGCCCTGGTGCCATCGCCATCAATAAAAACCAAAAAATCAACATCCAAATCAGTTTTAGCATCATCAGTTTTAGCATCATAACAAGCTTCATTCTGAGTGTGCATAGTGGGCCCTCTTCCCTTTCCTGTGGTGCTCTTGCTACCACAAACAAGCCTCACTGCCATTGTAGTCGCTATTGCTGTCAGTGCTGGCACTGGTAGAAATCTGCATATCTTCAATATCACAGCTTGAGCTACCTTCACAGTAATCTCTGCAGTGGCCATGCATTCTTTGAAAATGATCTTTCATTCTACAAATTAAATACACCCTGCATTTCTTTGTCACATTTTCGGCAAACTGCTGGACAGCCAGTTTTGATTAAACCGTCTTTTTTCTGGAACTCCATCCAGATTGGGTCCATTATACAGCTGGAATTCTGCATCATACATAACTTGACGCTTGTAAGTTGCAAGCCCGAAATTGAGGTTCAGCACCAGCGGTTCAGGTTCTTTTTCCTTCAGGCAAGACTCAACTCAGTCAAAACAAACTCGGGACGGATCATCCAATTCAATCAGACCAATCTGCAATCAAATAGGTACTAATCACATCAGTAGCAGTATTAGTGGTAGAGGCTCTACAAACACGAATCACTTGACACTTGTGTTGTGACTCACTCAGTCTGCCCCTGTAACGGGAGATTGTTAGGATGTGCTAATAATTTGTTTCTTCTTTCTATTCCTTTAGGTGGGTGGGGGGGGGGAACAGATTATTGAATGTAATTTAGATGGAAGGGCTTCATTAAGGAAGCTGTTTGTTGATGAGATGGGGAGGTTCGGATTGTCCTGTCAATGGGACTAGTCAATTGGTTCAATGGGAACATTACAAAGGAGATTTTGAAGTTGGCAAGCTCATTTCAGTTGCAGTTCAGCAGAGGAAGGAGGCTGCTGATTGTATTTGAGGGTGCAACTGTGGCCAAAGAGGTGAACTTGCTCTTGGTCAGGGCACCAGTTTTGTTCACGTTCCGGTGACCTCAGTCCTCAACAGGAGGAAAGAACGGATTTGGTTACTGGAGTTTAACCCTGCCTTCTGGAAGTGAAGCTGAAACTACAGAAGAAGCGATTTGGAGAGACTTTGGGAGGTGTCGATTCAGGGAAGAAAGGAGTGCCCAAACTACCAAGTTGTCACTGCGGATGGTGGGAAACGCGTTCCTCATAAAGAAGAAAGATTGCTTTCCCAATTGGTGCTGATGTTATGACTGTTTGTGCAGATGTTTAAAATACTCGCTTTACTTTAATATGATTGTTCTTTATTTTTTTGATTGTTAATTAAAATAGGTGTTTGATACAGATATACTGGTGCAGGAGGGCAGTTTATTTAGGTTTGGCCATAGGTTTAAGAACTGATTGGTCAACCTCAATTTGTGATAATTGGCTTATTTTGAAGTTCACCTGAAGAGAGAGAGAGAGGTTCAGCATCGGGTGGAAGTCGGAGAATAAGGGGTAAGTCCTGCCAGTCGGCACATTATGGCGACCGTGACAGGACACGCGTCAGAAGGGGGCAGGATTCCCGTGAAGGTGAAGGATAAAGAGGGCTTGGGTGAAGGATATTTTCCATGCGTACGTGCGACATGGAAAAGCTGGCAAGGAACAATTCCACTGGATATAGTGCCAGATACAGATGCAACTAGGACAGTGATGAGAAGTGGGTTATTTAAAAGATATGGTGGATATGTAAGGAAGGAAGAAAAGGAGGTGGTGATAGTCGACGGTAGGAAGATTGACGATATTGGTTGTGCAGAGGTGGAATTGATATTTTGGGGAGGGAAAAATGGAAAGGGAGAGTTTTGGTAATACCAGATGTCAAGACTGCAGATATGATTTTGGGTAGGGATATAATGATGGCATTGGGGATGAATATGGAAAATTGGAGACAGGATAGATGTACTGCTCAGGGTAGTGATGCAGAAGCTGAGGATAGGGTTGGAGAAGCGGAAGTGATGAGGCAGCTAGAGTCAGATTTTGAGAAACGGGAAGCAGGTGATGGTGCGGTAGAAGTGGTGGAGCAGTTGAGGAAGAAGGCAGAAGCTTTGGAAAGGGAAGAGGGAATAGAGCTGGAGAACATAAAGGACAAAATGTCTTGGTTGTGGAGAAAGGTAGAGTATTTGGATTATTTGGAAGGGAAGGGTTGGTTGGAAGGAGAATTTGGAACTAATATTGAGCATAAGTCCATCATTCATGATGTTGAGAGAAGAATTGAAGAGATAAAGAAAATGTTGATAGAGTCAAGGAGACAGGTGGTGTTGGTACAAGGATGTCAAGGTGAAGAAGAAAGCCGGATGGGCGAGGGTACCCAGTTGAAACTAGCCCAGAAGGAGAAAGAAGAGAAGTTTGTGAAGAAATGTATTGAAAGCAGTTTGGGAAAGGAAGACTGCTCAGAGAAAAGAGAGACAGAAGTTTTGAGCAAGGTTGGTGAAGGAAGTCGTTTGTCAGAAAAGGGTTGGTTTGAGGATTCAGAGCTGGTGGAATTTATTGCAAGGATTTGCAAAGAGTTGAGCTCAAGCTGCTCAAGGGGAGAGCATGAGGCACAAGAAAGTGTTGTTGAGATAGGAGAGAAAGTGAGGATCAATGGTAGTGACAATGAGAGAGGGCAGTTGGAGGGAGAAAGTCAGCGTAAGATAGTGGAATCGGAAGGTATCGGTGTCATGGAAGAGGAGAGTGATGCCCAACGACAAGAGAAGTTGTCAGAAGGGTTGAGACTGGCTGGTGGTCTTGGAAGTGGTGTTGTTGAGGTTACAGGTGGTAAACTGGAGTTGGTACTACAAGAAGAAGATAAGGTGGTGGTCAAGGAAGAAGATGAGGGAGGTGGAAGTGTGGTTGCGCAGACACTGGGTAAAAAAGAGAAAGATGGTGGAGGTTGGCAACAGATGCTCCAAATTGAGAAGGTGGTGTCGGTAAAGGAGTCACGGAAGTGGGAAGACATGGACACCCCAACAAAACTGTCCCAGAAAGAGAAGTTGCATGTTGAGAAAGTGAGTGGTGGTGTAGAAGGCAGCGGATGGATTAGTGGTGAAAGGTGGAGAAGTAAGAAGGAGCTGAGGAAAGGGCAACTGGTAAGTGTGGAGTCTGAGGAGAGTGATTCAAGGAGAAGGGAGAGAGTTAAGGAGGTGTCAGTGAAAAGGGTGGAAAGAGAGAGAGAGTTAGAGGTCCAAAAAGATGTGGTGTCCGTGAGAAGAGTGATAGGAGGTTTGCAAGAAATGGTGGGAAAATGTAGAAGTTTGCATGAAGATGAAGGTGGTGGGAAGTGGGAAAATGGACGACATTGGAAATTGGAGATTGGGAGTAAGGCCTATGGTAGTGGAGTTTTGGGGTTGGCTAGGAGATGGCCGAAACTGGGGATAGGATAAATTTCTAGTTGGTACTGTGGGATATGTCCTCACTTCAGTTTTTTTTATGGGTAGGCGAGGGCATTCCGTGAGAAAACTTGCCCGACAGTTTTTTTTTGCAAATTGCTGGTTTTTTTTGCGGTGGACCATTGTTTTTTTTTTTTTTAAAGAAGATCTCATTGGGAGATCTTAAAAGGTCCCATTTTTTGTGAGAGATGAGATTTTGTGATTCAGGATTTAAAAGTTTATTTTTTAGAGTTTGTGTGGTTTAAATTTGGAGAAGGTTGGTATTGCAGAGAATTTAAAAGTGTTTTTTAGTGGAGTTTCTTTAGTCAGTTGTTCCATAATTTTCCGAATTTCTACATGAATATGGTTTGGAAAGATGTTTTGCGGAGATGAAAAGATATATTTGAGGGAGGCAAGGGCAACCCAAAAGAAAATTCGCCCAAAGGGGATTAGTTGGAGGTTGGAAAGTTGCTGTCGGTGCTGTAATTTGTTTGATGCATTCAAAGTTTAAATTTGTGTTTTGTTATAACCTTGTTCAGTGAAAGAAGATTAATTGTAGAGGAGTTTATTCGATAACATGATTTATTTTGATTGTGATATGATATTTGTTTTGTTGAAAAGTGCTAATTACCTATTTGACTTATTTAATAAAATGTGCAAGGATTAATTGATTTGGAGTTAGTTGTTTGTATACTCACCGAGAAGTCCTAATTTCTGTGGGAAGTGGGAAAGAGTTGTGCTTTTGTGGAGAAGTGAGTTAAAATTTGAGTGGTGTGTGAGCAGATGAGACGGGGGAACAAATTATTGGCACATCTTAAGGGAGGGGGTGTGTAACGGGAGATTGTTAGGATGTGCTAATAATTTGTTTCTTCTTTCTATTCCTTTAGGTGGGTGGGGGGGGGGGAAACAGATTATTGAATGTAATTTAGATGGAAGGGCTTCATTAACCGGTCAAGCCCGAAATTGCGAATTCTGGGTTTAAAACGTTTTTCGGCGCGTTTCGGAAACACGGAATGTCGCCCGTGACGGAATAAAAAAAATCTGCAAGGATTTTCGAAAAACGGAAAAATCGGAAATGCATGCATTTCCCGCTCACTCAAGCCAGATTTCTGCTCTGTGTCATTAAAATCGCCTATAATTTAATGTTTTCGACAAAAAAAAACACCTCCGCACAAAAAAAAAACAGCCAAGATACCCACAAAACGCTTCAAACCGCATCAAAATTGAGCAAAAACTGGAAAAAACCGGAAATTTCAATGCAACGCCATTTCTGAACGAATGCAACAATTCACGTGAAACAAGCGTCGGCTGATTCGCGCGTCTTTCAACTGCCCGAAAATTCAAATTTCGGCGGGCGGCAGATGTCGCGCGATCGCGTAAAAAGGCGCCAAAACGGGAACTTGAGAGAAAAAAGCGGGAAATTTGAAAAGTGCGCTGATTGAAAACGGTTGGACCGATTTTGGCGGAATAAACGTCTGCTAAATCGCTGATTTTTCCTCGTTCCGGCTGTGAATATTTTTGAGTGGTGCTGATATTACGTAATTAAATTCAAATCCCTTGAAAAAGGAATACCCATGCCGACGTTTATTTACGTCGTCCGTACAATCACATCATGCCGGTCTTGACGTTTATCTACGTCGCTCGTACGCAGTTTGTTTTTTTTGCGGACGTAAATGCACGGCGCTCGGGCTTGACCGGTTAAGGAAGCTGTTTGTTGATGAGATGGGGAGGTTCGGATTGTCCTGTCAATGGGACTAGTCAATTGGTTCAATGGGAACATGATAAAGGAGATTTTGAAGTTTGGCAAGCTCCTTTCAGTTGCAGTTCAGCAGAGGAAGGAGGCTGTTGATTGAATTTGAGGGTGCAACTGTGGCCAAAGAGGTGAACTTGCTCTTGGTCAGGGCACCAGTTTTGTTCACGTTCCGGTGACCTCAACAGGAGGAAAGAACGGATTTGGTCACTAGAGTTTGACCCTGCTTTCCGGAAGTGAATCCAGTGAAACTTTACAGAAAAAGTGATTTGGAGAGACTTTGGGAGGGTGTCGATTCAGGGAAGAAAAGGAGTGCCCAAACTACCCAGTTGTCACTGCGGATGGTGGGAAACGCATTCCTCATAAAGAAGAAAGATTGCTTTCCCAATTGGTGCTGATGTTATGACTGTTTGTGCAGATGTTTAAATACTCGCTTTACTTTTAATATGATTGTTCTTTATTTTTTTGATTGTTAATTAAAAATAGGTGGTTTGATACAGATATACTGGTGCAGGAGGGCAGTTTATTTAGGTTTGGCCCTATAGGTTTAAGAACTGATTGGTCAACCTCAATTTGTGATAATTGGCTGATTTTTGAAGTTCACCTGAAGAGAGTGAGAGAGAGGTTCAGCATCGGGTGGAAGTCGGAGAATAAGGGGTAAGTCCTGCCAGTCGGCACACCCCCACACTGCCAGTTAGTTCAATGGGTCCTGCTGTGTTATTCTATAAAAATGTTCAAGGCAGAGAATAAAAGTGTCAGTCACGTTGAAGGTGAAGGACACTTTTACAAAAATAACAAAAAAGGCAGGTGATTTTTTCGATTTTAATCATGATTTTTTTGATTTTAATCGTGATTTTTTTAATTGCAAAAAAATCACGATTTAAATCAAAAAAAATCATTAATTTTTGATTTTAATCATGATTTTGATTTTTTTTTAAAAATCATGATTTTTTCCAACCCTGTTTTACTACCTAGGATATATATTCTTTGTTATTCTTTCCTTGCATAAATTATAAAAGAGGGACAGAAGAAGAGAATAACTGTGGAATTTGTCATAGGTTCCTGGTGAAATTGTGGTAGGTAGGTAAATTCTAGCTGAATTTGTCTATTTGAAGGGAACAATGAAGCTTTGATCAACAAAGGAACTGGTGGGCTCATTTTTCAGTTTAGTCCTGTCATTGAGATCATTAGGATCTTACCTTACAGTTTTCCACAACTCGTTTTCAATGCTGATAAGACTGGGTTTAATTATGATCCCACACGTGTCCGTGGCCTTGGTGCCAAAGGTGAAGCACTGAGTAGAGTTTCAGGAGGAACGGGACGATCATCAACCACTGTTCTTGCATGCGTTTCAGCTGCAGGAGATTATCTGCCACCGCTGATTGTTCATAAAGGTCAATCAGTCCAACCCAGGTGGATTTCAGATGAAGAGTTTCCTTCCACCATGTACGCAGCCACTGCCAATGGGTGGATGGAAGAAGCCACTTTCTATTATTGGTTTTCGGAAGGATTTACCCCATTTGTCATTCGCCAAAGGGAAAAGCACAATTTGCCCAACAAGACAGCTGTTCTCATCTTTGATGGCCACAAAAGCCACCTCAGCTGCAGAATCGTAATGTCGGTGCGGATAGCTTCAAATTCAAAAAGTGTACGGGGTGGTCCGAATTGTACATATGTGACCGAAATGAACACTGTGTTCCCGCACCTGCACACCAGCCAAATTTGATGTGTAGGTTCTTCCATCGTGGGGTGTGCAGGTTCTTCCATTCTGGGTTGTGTATGACTTGAAAATTTCATTCCAATGACAATGCCATTTCCGCACTGATGGTTTGCTTCCTTAACCATGTTCCAATCTCATTGACGGCTCAAATTTTACATGCTGCCTTGGCTCAACCATAATATGTTACTTTGTGGTTTGCGTGGCCATTGGAAAAAAATAATGCATGAACCTGAATAATGCATGAACGTACAATGAGATCAATCTCATTGTACGGAAGAGCCCCTACAACATCAAATGCTTCGTGTTTTCCAACACATCCGTAAGGTTTGGGGCTTTGTTTGTTTGTATGTTTTTGAATTGCTTTCCTGTTCTACCAATTTTTGGAAAATTTTTCGCTTTGCAAACAAAATATTTGGACAAAAAATGGCCCAAAAATATAAATTAAGGGCAACAGAAAAAAACCGGAGATACGACTGGGCACTGTCCAATGGCTTTAATGCCTGTGGCCCCCAACTAATAGTGGGTGCATGCCCTCCTTTCCTCAGAATATGTTTTCCTCCTTCCCCCACTTTGGGGGGAGGGAATCCACAACCTTTTTCTTGGAAGGTCCCCTCTAGCCTTTGGCCAAAGGGAACCTAGCAAGGGTTACCGGGCTCCGACCAGGGGTGGGCCCTGGTCTTTGGCCAAGGGGAGGGGGGTGGCTGGCCTTCGGCCAGGAAGGGCAACCCCCCTCCCCCCAGCCTATGGGAATTCCTGTCACCCACCGTCAAATGCCGTGAATAGCGAATGTGATGGTGACGGTATTTCTTCAACCACAAATGTATTTTTCCCATTTAAGTGGTTCAGGGTTGTTTTGTTTTAAAGAGTTGTTTAAAACAAGCTGCTTAAAACACAGAGCTTTGTTTAAATCATTTTGTTTAAACAATCTGATTTAAACGTTTTAAACATGTTTTATTACTAGAATAAAAAACCGAAAAAAAAAAACATTTTCAAAAAAAAAACCAGTTTTCGATGGATTGTTCACATATCGCAAAGAAAAAACCGGAGAAATCCAAATGTGAGCTGCAATAAAATACTCCAGCAAAACACGATCAATGCGGAGGTGTTGAGGTTTTGTGCCAACAGGTTGTCAACTCAAAAATTGAAAACAAAATTTGAATTTCCGCCATTTTCCTTGTTTTCGGAAACAGAGTTTTAAGTTGCTGGCCCGCAGATTTTTAAGCAGCAGCCCAGCAGTTGTGATAATGCCACTTTTATCCATCCATCAGTTGCATGCCACCCATGTTGAAAAACCATTTAACAAACGTCAGGAGAGTCGTTTTGGACAGCCCAATGATTGACGTTTATCCACACCCAGTTGAAGGGATCCTCACCCCGGATGCTCTTGGTATCCCCTCAAAATCTCTGCTGTTGTAGGCTGTGGCTTCGCTCCAATTGTGAGCGTTTTTCCTAACAGGTTTCCCTCAGTCGAACTTCACCGGGAAATGTGACAGAACAAACAGATGCAAATTCAAGAGATGTGAAGAATCAAACTAGAGAATGATAAACATCAATTCAGGGTGCAGGTTTAGACAGACTTTTCCCAAGGGTCCGATCGCTCAATACCAAAATGGGCAAACAGGTGTAGAACGTGCCAAGGATAAGCAAGCAAGGGAAGAAATGAGACCTCAACCTATTCCCAATCTCAAGAAAGAATTCCGATTTTAAGAAACAGCCTTTGGCCTAAATTTTATTAACAATTCATCCAAAATGGGCACCAAGGAGGACCAGCAACAACAGGCTAACAAAGATAAAACTCTGAAGTGAACAACATTGAGAACAAAAACAAAGACACATTTAAAAACCCCCAGAAACAATGACGAAAACAAGGCCGGCTAAAAGCATTAAAACTCTACCTAAGTGGGTGCACCCTAAAAGACCTGCCAAAAGGCGAACAACTCAATTAACACTCCTACTGGCCAGATAGGTATAAAACAGTCTCTTGCGTGTGCTAGGAAATTCGGGGGGAGATGACACGGGGAGATGATTAGAATATTGTTGCTGTCTATTGAAGAAGAGTTCAGCCAAACTCATGAGAGGCACACCGGCCAGCGGCTGCTGACTAGATTGATGACTAGGCGGTGGACGAAGGCGATAACCAGCCATATGCTCAGATCAAAGTTCAATTATTGTGGCTCACTGTGGCTTGTGATATAGGCAGCCACAACTTTCTGTCTTCTTCTTTGAGGCATCAACATATCACCAATTGACAATGGGGAATAAGGTTTCATCAAAGTTCAGAGAGAAGAATAAAGTGGCCATTTTGCTCTGCGGCCCACATGGCTCCAACTCTCAGAGAGACAATTAATTGGTTGATCTCAGAGAAATAGTGCTTCATCTCAAAGAGACATTGATTTCAGCTTCCAAGGAAACATTGCTTCAACTCATGAAAACAATTGCTTCAACCCCCCTCAAGGAAACATTAGTTTCGCCCACCTAAAAAGAAACAAAAAGAATTCAATCATTAGTGTCTGATTGTGAAGCTGAAAAACCTAAACAAATTGGATGCATGAATCAAGTTCCATTCGGATCGGAATTGTGAAGGCCTTAGCGATTTGCGAATGTCTGCACAGTCATGCAGCAAAGTGAGAGCATATCGCTTCACAGTCATTACCAGTTGGCAAAGCTGGTAAAGCAACCAACATCTAGGGTCTTCCTAAAAGACTGGTCGTGAAGGAAACAGGTCACTTTAGCTGTCCTTACATTGAGCATGTTTTGTAAAAACTGACAAAACGATGGGTCACAGCTCGCCACACATGATGCGTAAAATTTGACAGTGACCAAAAGACGGGTCGCCACTGGTCGAAGCAGGACAATATAAAGCTGACTGCACGACGCATACCTATTTGGTGGTTCCTGGAAATGGGACTGCCAGACCCCCCTAACCCAGGTAGGTAAGCCTCGGGCCTAGTACTTATAGGTCCCTACCATGGTGCGGATTTCAGGAACCGCCATTTTAAGTGCGCCTTTGTCCCATCTTAACCATTCACGTCCTATCAAGTGGTGTGACCCAATCAGGAACTGTGTTTTCACTTTCCATTTTCAATCTAGCATTTTTAAAGCACCACAATGACGCAGTGTACGGCCACCTCTATCTGCCTTGATCAGTCAAGAATTTGTGTAACCCCTAGCAATTATTGTGATGCAACTTTGCATTTTTGATCTGGCATTTTTAAAATGAGTCACAAATGATTTGTGTGAAGCCACCTTTGACCCGTCTTTTGGCCGTCTTGTGTCAAAAAAAAAATAGAAAAAAGCCTCTGGGGATCTGGCTGGTTGGGCGCCAGACCCTCCAGACAAGTGGTCTTGGTGGGGCCTCAGTCTCATTCATCCAATTCTTTGGTTCAAACCTGTGATCACCCATGCTTTCAGCACGTTATCATGTTTTTGTGCCTTTTTGAGTAGGTACCTAAACTGAAAAGCTATGTTCACTTGTTGCCTGATCATCAACAGAAAACTCTGAAATGAAAACTCAGTACCTATCATTTTTTGTTTTGAACACATGTTTATTTTGTTTTTAACACGTTTATTTTGTTTTAAACATTCGTTTATTGAAAACATAAAAGACACCTGATTAAAACATAAAAAGCACGTTTAAAACAAATAGGTAAAACGTTTTTTTTTGTTTATTTTTTTTGTTGCCTGGTCATCAACAGAAAACTCTGAAATGAAAACTCAGTATCATTTTTTGTTTTGAACACATGTTTATTTTGATTTTAACCCCTTGCATACCGATTTTTTAGCCATACGCAATGCACAAAATTCCAAGTTTTTTCGGAAAAAGTGCAACAAATGAATTACACACTTCAAAATGTTGTATCTCAGGCCCTTCTTGTCCAATCCTGATGAAATAAAAACTGTTTGGTAGGAAAAATTTCCAATTTGTTCACCATCCATCACACAACACCAAAATATTTATTCTGATGGCCACCTAATGCAGTGCCAACATCATCAGATTGTGCTGATATATAGCACAAATCAACAAGCGGTTCACATTCACTTTCTTCATCACCAATAATGAGGTCCTGTGACCACCACCAGCTGCTAAGTTTTCCATTTTTTGTTTTGAAGCCATAATAAAACAACAACTGAACACTCCATAGCATAAATCACAGCAAATGAAACCAACAAAGTCATTCAAAACAACTGGTAAAACCTTCAGATATTCTAGAATTACTCTGAACAAAACACAGAAAAAATGTCAGGACAAAATCAGGCTGAGTTGCATTCGAAATTCTCACAATGGCGTGCGCAGACGACGCTTCAAACTTGAGACATCAATTTTGCATCAAAAACATAGCGGACGACGGATTTGGGCGTATATATACGCCCAAAGAATTGAGTGCATGCCAATAAAAGTGCTGGGCGTATATATACGCCCAGGGAATTTTGTGCATGGATTTTTTGGGCGTATATATACGCCCTGGGAATTTAAGGGGTTAACACGTTTATTTTGTTTTAAACATCGTTTATTGAAAACATAAAAGACACCTGATTAAAACATAAAAAGCACGTTTAAAACAAATAAAACGTTTTTTTTTTGTTTATTTTTTTGGAACATGTTTTTTTCCACCCCTGATAGGTATGTAGGACGAAAAAAATATGCCAGATTGCAACAAAGCTCTGCAAAAGTGTCCGATTGCAACTTTAGTTTTTGATGGGGAATGTTTTTTTTAACTTTGCCGAGATAAGTGTTCGTTAAAATCATATCATATCTCAAATTTTTAGCCTAAATGTGTGGTAAAAGTACCTACTACGTAATTCAATATCACTCTGCCCTCGTGCGGTGTGCCATTCTTGCGCATGTTGGCAATTTGTTCTGGGTGATCTCGGGTATGCATGGTCACTCGAGTTCCTCCTAGGTGGAAGCAGTTTGACTTGGTACCTATCAAATTCCGCATGTGTTCGGCTGGGATAGTGCGTGGAAAATGCCTGTGACCTGTGTCTTTGGCCTAAAAGCAACACCATCGCCTTCATTCGAGTATTTTTTTTTTATTTATTTATTTTCTACATGTTTTTTAATCTTTTTTTAAAGTAAACAATTTCAATTTCAATAATTGTGGAATTCGTAATTACATTCTTTTTCAAAACAAAATTTCAGAAACCAACGAAAAAGTGTATTTGGATCAAACAGTTATTGCATTGAAAATGATTGTTCAAGGTATCAACTCACCAGTTTAAAGAGACGACGTTCCATCGGCATCGTATTGACAAGAATCCACGTGTTCCATATTTGAAGTGCCATTATTCAGAAAGGTAACAAAGAGACAATTCAGCTCTCACAGAGTGTCAACGGTTTAAAGTGAGTTTAAAATGAGTGTTCAAAGTAGGTACCTAAAAAGGAAGGTCGCCTCACCAAACCGGTATAGGTATAGGTATCAGACGCTGCATTAAGCAGGTTATTATGCCACGAGGCAATCGTCAATGGAGAACAGCAAAGTTCTCACATATGACAGCAAATGTCATCATATACCTGGGAAGGGGAAGGGAGGGAAGGGGAGGACACGCGACCGTCGGCTGCATTATTCGTAAGGTTAGGAAAGGGTAAAGGAAGGAGGGGGAGGAGGGTAGGTATAGGAGTATGGAAAAAACAAATCATCGGAATGTGGACGGGGCCTAGTCATATAGCATTCAATAACAGACACACAGCAGTCACACACACGCGACCAAACAAAGCCTCCCATACCATCAGCATCAAGCATGCAGCATTAACCAGCACAGCACACACACACACACGCACCACAACATACCCATTCACAATCTCAAATGAAAACATACAAAAAAGAGAATAAAAGTGAGACAAAAGGTGAAAGAAAAGGAAGAAGGTAGGGAAATGTTGAAACGAAGAAACAAAGTCAACATGAAATTAGATAGAAGAAAAAGAAATAGGTAGGTAAATCATGAAATAATGATCGCAGTGATACGATGATGAGTTGGTAAACCCAGGTCCTTTTTCCGATGGCATACAAGGGGGAATTGGTTTTCGCCTTGTTGTCAGTCACGCGGCGATAGCGCTGTCCGGCATATGCTCGGTTAGCTAGCGCAGGGATCACGGAAGCACCAGCGGCATTCGCCAGCAGTAAGCACACTCCCTCTTCCCAGCTGCGTGAAGGAGGGTTGCACTGACCACGCAGTGGGGGGCCGCCATCATGGGCCGCCGACTCCGGGCAGGTTCCCGGCTTAGGTCTGGGCAAGTATAGACCAAAGAAGAAAGTATATATTAGCAAGATTGAATCATGAGAAACATACAGTATTGAATCAGGTTCCCTTCCTGCTCTTCTGCTAATTTTTGATCTCTTCTCGCAACACATTTCAGAGAGAAAGCACAACTGTAAGGTATCTACCTCCGGTGCATCCAGTACCTTCAACTGATGTGAGAACTGCCAGGTCGTTTTTTTTTCGATGAGCACTGAGCAGCACGATTCTTTTTAACTCGCATCTGCCCGTGGTCAAAGTCCGGACGAGGTTGGGCTGGCTCGCGGAAGTTCAGAGATGAGACAACCAGCAGAGATGGGTGGAGAAAAGTGGGCAAAATGTGATCGGTATCAGATTTACTCTGTTCTACAGGTTTTCATGCCATAAAGGCAATCATCAATTGTGAACAGCAGAGGTTCATCATATACCAGGGAAGGGAGGGGAAGGGATGGGAAGGGAACGCGACCGTCGGCTGCATTATCGAAAGGAGGGGTAAAGGGAAAAGGAGGGGAAAGGACCGCGAAGAGATCATCGGAATGTGGACGGGGCCTAGTCATATAGCAATCACTTCAGACACCCAAGCAGACACACGCACATACACAACCAGGCAAGATCCAACCTTGAGCAAACTCTAACACTCATTTCCTCATGTATACCCAATCACAATCTCAAAAAATACACACAAAAGTGGAAAAAAATTAGGTGGTAAAAATAGAATTTCCCAAGAAGATAGGGATGCAGGTGGTATGTAAAAAAAGAAAAGAAGCAAAAAAAAAAAAGGAAAAAAAAAAAAAAAAAAAAAAAAAAAAAGGATAAAAAAGAGGAAAAAAAGAATGAAAAGAAAAGAAAAGAAAAAAAAACAAAAAAGAAAGAGGAAAAAAAAAACGAGAAAAAAAGAGTGAAAAAAAAAACAAAGAGAAAAAAGAAGCAAAAAAAGGGGGATCTGAAATTTTGGAAGAAATTAAATATAGATTGAACAACTGATTCGAGAGAAGACTGGCAGGTACACGGAATGAAAGAAAAGGTAGGTAGGTACCTACTTCAAGATGATCTTGGATGGCAAATAAAGGCAAAGTTTGAAGCACGATAAGGATGAGAGCATTTTAGAGCAATACGTGAGTACCTACCCTATCCAGTGCACTACAATGAGGGAAAGCTTCGCCTTGCGTCAGTCGCGCGGCGAGAGCGCCGTCCGGCAACTGCCGGTTAACAAGCGCAGGGAGTCACGGAAGCACCAGCGGCGTTCGCCAGCAGTACGCACACTCCCTCTTCCCAGCTGCATGAAAAAGGTTTTGCACTGACCACGCAGTGGGGGGCCGCCAACATGGGCCGCCGTCTCCGGGCAGGTTCCCGGCTTAGGTCTGGGCATGGGTCCCTGACCCGTTCCCAGACCACAACTTTATCAACCCCATGCATTGCACCAGATCCGAATAGGGCCCACAAGATTGGCTTAATTAAGAACAATCAGGCATATTTTGAGACAGAATTAGTGATTCAACAGAGTTGTGGGATAAACAATTCCAGTCTACAATAGTTCTTGGAATGAATGAATACTTGAGTATGTTCTTGGAAGGTTGATAAAGGTTAATCTTGAAAGCATGGTCATGTCGACCAATGTAAGAAGGAGCAGCAAGAGTATCAGAAAGACATGACCAACCACCGTGATGTGTGAAAATTTTACTGAGAGCTGAAAGCCTGAACTGAGAACGCCTGTCAGAGAGTGGTGGCCAATTCAGAGAGGAAAGCATTGAAGAGACGCTCGAGTAGGGAGAGAAATCATTCTTTACAAAGCGAGCTGCTCTGCGTTGGACTCTTTCAAGTTCGTGAATGAGAGAGATGTGGAAAGGATCCCAGATTATGCAGGCATATTCCAGGAGGGGACGGATAAGTGAAATGTAGAGAATTTCCTTGGTTGCAGGAGAACAAGATTTGAATATGCGTCTGATTTTGAGAAGAGCAAAATTGGCATTATGTGCAATAGTGTTTATATGCAATTTCCACGACAGGTCGGATGTCAGTGTTACACCAAGATATTTGCAGGATGTTGAGGTGGTCAAGACAGCGGCCGAAGAAGGAAGGATATAAGAGGATTGAAGGGGATGAAGCTTAGTCGAGAACCGGATGTGGACACACTTTAATGCATTTAGCGCAAGGCCCCACTGCAGGCTCCAAGAGTCAAGGGAAGCAAGATCATCCTGCAGTAAGTTTACATCAGATTGAGATTGAATGGTCTTGTAGAGCACACAGTCATCAGCAAATAGCATGATATTCGAAGAAGATATGACATCAGGAAGGTCGTTGATGAAAATAAGAAAGAGAAGAGGGCCTAACACACTACCTTGAGGTACACCTGATGTTACTGGAAAAGGTGATGAATTTGCACACCAAGAGAAACAGACTGTGTCCGGTTGCTCAGAAAAGAATCAATCCAAGAGATGATAGAAGCAGA
>JASGXE010017001.1:0-10208 GCA_030068105.1 Sinentomon sp. SZTP_YWyxl
TTGGTAGTTTTTCTTTCTCCGGTTGTTTTTTTTTTTTTAGTGAAACGGAGGGAGTGGTGTGTGGGACGAATGCCAGCAAGCAGAGAAAAGCAGCATTCTTGGAAACTGACAGGGTGTCTGCATCCGGACAGAGACCATTTCCCCTAACTTTTCCAGGTTTTCCAGATGGAAATTCCAAAAATTCCAGACATTTTGGGTAGTCATAGCCCCCCATCTCTCGCCAGAAAAAAATGTGTGAAAAGAATCTGGAAAAACAAGGCCAAACATGGCTGTGTTTGATATGTCCAAGTGTGGCCTAGCCTCGCATGGCAATACAGTGAAGAAAGGGAGGTGAAGAAATCGAGTCAAGCCCTGTTCTTAAGTTGCATTGACTTTTTGTCACCGGAGAAAGAGAAATTTCCAAACAATTCCCTGACTTTGCAAAGAACTTTCACATGTTCCCTGACTTTTCCAGAGTGGCAAAATTCCCTGACAATTCCAGGTTTTTCAGGTCGGCAGAAACCCTGAAAAGAGTAAAACCATAAATGGGCGTTTTCCGAAGGAGAGATCGCAACAGTAGGTTTGACTTTATTGCACTGTAAGCATGCTTAGATTGCAGCTTAAAATGGATTATGCCCTTGTTCGAAAAGATGAGCGGCTGTCATAAAAAACAGAAGCAACCCACCCACCTGAGATCCCAGCTCTTTTGTACATATCAAACACGGGTCAGGATTCTCCTTCCCGCTTTCACCGAACTTGTTCGACAGCAGGTTGTTCAGGTAACGGAGTTGGCGGATGTCACGGTCATTCACAGACTTTGCAATGATCACCTCCGATTCCAATTTCGCACGCATTTCGCCGACCTGGGGAGTGCAAATAAAGCGTATTGAAAAACAAAATTTGCATCAATGCACCATCGATTGAAAACCAAGGATCCAAAACGAATCTGCACTTTTCTTTTTTCAATCTTGTTTCTTGACAGAGGGATTATCTGCCTTTTGTGGTTGATCCGGTCCCAGGAATTGCAGACTCGTCTTGCCACCACCATCTGGCTCCCTCTCATGTGGCAACTGATGAAGTGTGAGGGGGACAGACAGAAACAAAGTCAAAATTTCTGGAAAATTTATTTCTGGAAAACCATGTCACATTATTTTGACAAAGCATGAGAGTTCTGAACACCACACAATTATTCCAGAATTGTCATGGGGCAGAACTTTTTTCAATCAAGATCGCACAAAAAAAAACAAAAAAACAAAATGAGACTGCTGGGATTCGAAAAAAAAAAGTAAAAACCGAAACTCCATATTAATGGACACATCACTCCTCACCACGCCAGCCCAGCGTGAAATCACACACACAGCGATTCCCTAGAGAGTTCAACAAGAGGCTCCACACCATCGACAATTGTGGCCACAAACTGAAACATCACCACTAGCCAGTTCACCCAGGGGTGTGGAGCCCCGACCGTGCATTAAATTGATTAAAATTACGTCCTTGAATCACTGTAGTGATGATATGCCATTACCTGATGCTCCTCAATGATGTGTGCATTGACAAGCTTGTTTGGAACTGCAGACTTCAGCTCCTTCAAATGGTTTGACTTTGCAGAACCTTTTGTTCCCCCTGTCCCATTCTCCTCCCCCTCTTCTTCTTCATCGGCAACGGTTTTCAGACAGAGTTTCACAGTGCAGATGCTAATTTCGTCAATGGCGGACACTTGGTCGTTAAGCTGACGCCAGAGAATCCTCAAATTCTGAAGAAAATACATAAAAATAGAAAATGCATGATGAGTGGGTGATGCATTCTCTCATTCAAGGGTCAATAATGTTATCTGCTGTCATAGTGACAAAAAACCATCATTCTATGCATGAGACCAATGGTGGAGCCAGCCCAACGAGAGGGGGTGCACCATCTCATGCTCATGCATTGGCCATCACCATCTCATGCATTGGCCACACACAGGCCAGTGGCCATGGGCCCCAAAACTGGGGTCCAGGGTGGCACACCAGCATGGTTCCTAGGGAATGTGTTTCTGATAGGAGACGATAGCTCTCAAAGCCTAGATCTGTGTTTTGCAAGAACAGGTTCTCAAAATGCTTCGAGAAGGTTTTTACCACAAAAATGGTTTTTCCATTTTTGTGGTCCACAACTCACACCACAAACTCAAGGTTTTTCCAATGTTTCAAAGGTCAGACTCAAAGTCAAACTCAAGGTTTTTCCAATACTTCAAAGGTCAGACTCAAGGTCATACTCAAGGTTTTTCCAACATTTCAAAGGTCAGACTCAAGGTTTTTCCAACACTTCTAAGGTCAGACTCGAGGTCAAACTCAAGGTTTTTTCAACATTTCAAAGGTCAGACTCAAGGTTTTTCCAATATTTCAAAGGTCAGACTCAAGGATTTTCCAATATTTCAAAGGTCAGACTCAAGGTTTTTCCAATACTTCAAAGGTCAGACTCAAGGTTTTTCCAATATTTCAAAGGTCAGACTCAAGGCAACATTTCAAAAGTCAGACTCAAGGTCAAACTCAAGGTTTTTCTAATATTTCAAAGGTCAGCCTGAGAATCCTGGTGTCAGGAATTTCTCCTGTGATCCAGAAACAATGGCAGGGAGTGTATGACATTCTAAACGATGGGAAACAATGCAATAAATGCCTATTTTTACCTCCCGGACGACCATTTTTTGGAGCCATAGCACAAGATCCGAGTTCTGATTTTCACGAGTGTTCTGAAATGAAGGCATTGTGGTGGGATCAGGCACTTCAGGAGTGAGTGCTCTCAGTGCGACCCTGATAGAAATGTGCTTACAGTTTTTGGATCCAACAAGGGTGCTCCAGTGATAGGCGGCATATTGATTGCAGTTTTCATTCAAACAGGAAGCTCACTGCTCAGGTAAATAAATGACCTGACAAAGCGACCCAGGGGCCTAGCACAATTTTTGAACCAGAAGATGCTGGACTGCCAAACATTCCGCCAAACGAACCCTGAACTCCTTTTTCATAATTTCCAACATCTTGATGTGGTTTGTTCCGTGTTGAATCAAATCTCTCGCAGGAAGCTTGGATTTGGCGTACATCAAAAGAGCTGGAAAATGAAGAAGAATAGGACACAAACCGATAAAGAAGTTGGAAGTAACAGAAATGGATTTGTCAAAAAACTCAAAAAAAAAAAAGAAAGAAAAACATCCAAGAGTAAAAGAAAAACATCTAAGAGTAAAAGACTGACATGAGATCAGATGGGAAACACAATGTAAAAAGGAAATAAAGGTGAGCTTTGCATGTGAAATGAAGTGGTTGCAATGAAAAATTCTTCCAGCGCAGACTTAATCGAAATTGTTCCTATCACAGTCCATATTCTTGGACTTTTTGCCAGAAAAAAAAATCGACAAAAATATGTTGGTGAAAATGACACATTACAGGAAAAAATCATTTTGTACCCGGGAGGGCAAGACTGCGAAATGGGTGAAGGTGCGGCAAGGCCGTTCTGTGGAACTGCTTTCAGGAGATTCACATTGCAAAATTCACTGGAAAAATAAACTTCCTTCTCTGGTGAGAGAACTTCACAGAAGAAAGTTAGCAAGATAGAAATGCTTTGGTAGATGGGAAGTTTGACCTGAGATCGCTGTTATAAGGCAAGTTTGACGATTTGCATCTCCACAGAGGTTGCATCATTGTTCATGTTGCTCATGTTGAACTTTTTCATGTTGCGTTTTTCATGTTGTTTCAACATGAACTCATTGTTCATGTTGCGGAATCAGCACCTGCTGCCCTCAGGACTGTCTGAGTACAGGTCAAGTTGTGACAGCTGTAATAGCCCTTCTGACTGATCACAGGTCCCGTGGATAATAGCTGTTAGCCATTTCGCAACGCGTACAAGACCTGATCCGTCGTGGAAAGGAAAAGATCGATCTTGCTCGGAACGAGTGACCTCCAACTGAAGGTAAAATTAAACTTTATAATCAGCAGCTACATTCACGACCCGGATGTTGGGTACCAGTTAACCAACGTCCGGGACATGATTGAATTTTTACGTGTCCTTCTTGCTAATAAAAGGTAACCCAACTTAACCCTGCACCTGGTTGATGTTTATCAGTGGCGTAACACTGCTCCCATGGGCCCAGGTGCAAACTTTTTCAAGGGCCCCCCAGCCCCCCACTGGGCCCACACAATTTTTTTTCAATTTTTTTTCCAGTGGCCCAAAAAAGAAATGGGTTATGCCCAAGTAAAGTTGCCAGTTTCAGGTCAAAAACGTCTATTGAAACACGTTTTTAACACACATTAATGCTGTGTAACTTCAAAAATCATAAAAAAGTGGAGGCCGGAAAGTGCTCTTTATGTCAGCTGGAACGGAATCAATTGAGTTGTGGTTGTCATGGTTGTGGTTCACCACACAACTGAATATTGGAAATTTTGAATCCATTTCAAAAAGTACTTCTGTTGTTGAACTTCATTTTTTTCTGAACTATGAAATTTGTAAAGATATTTGTTCTAATGAATTACCCCTGTATGGATTTGCTTGCTTTGCCAACTGTTTGTTCACCTGATGCTCGCTCTTTGTTCCGGCCGCTGCTTTCTCACCCTCACACCATACACCCTCATCTCAAAATGTGCGGCTGTAGAGAGCAGAGTGAAGGGAGGTGTGTGCAGTGGATTGGATGAGGATGTGGATGTCGATGTGTGGAAAAACGAGAGATGAAAATGTCGGAAAAAAGTGATGTCTTGCAGGAGTTGCAGGGGTGCACACAAGAATGGTCAAGCTCAAGCACTGAGCAAGTGAGTACAGCATATAGGTGCCTCTGTCCAATTTTTTGCTTTGCTTCAAAAATCAAATGAATGCTTGAATATTCCAGGAAATGAGAAGAGAATGTTTTTGTTTTTTTCGGTTTTCAGGATTTCTTTTTGACATGTTATTTTTTCAAGCGACGGGCCCCTTCGCAGTTGGTATTTCGGGGCCCCTGCACCTTGCGGGGCCCAGGTGCATTGCACCGTCTGCACCGCCGATTGTCACGCCACTGATGTTTATCAATTACATGATGACAACGTTCTGCATGATGTCTGCCTGAAGGCCGAGAGCATGTCTCCAAAGTTCGTGCATAAACAAGGCTTGCTCAAAATAAAACACCAGTGTAAGCAAAGAAAGACTCGACATTCAAATCTGTTTACCCCTCAAGACTTTCTCCGTCTCGCTGTCGCTCCAGTTGCCTCGACGCAGTTCACCATGAATGTTCACTGCTTCATTTGAATTGTCGTTGAATGACACATTTGAATGCTCGACTCGTGCTGCCTTCATTGCAAACAATTGAGACTCATAGGTCTCTATCAGGTCGTGGACCAAACAGAGGGTGCAGCTAGAATCAACAGAGGAAGACGGAATGAATAATTTCATTACCCAATCATTGCACTGAAGGTTAGAAACATTTTTTGCTAAATTGAGTTGTGTACAGGTGCAATAAAAACTTATCCCTATGGGAAGCAGTAAAGGTGACACTCCCAAATGGATTTCCACTCTACGTAGCGAGTTGCTCTTTCCACGCACGAATTAAAATCAGTCACAAATTGAAAGGTTAGGCATTTTCGTTCATAAACATTATACGAGCCGTCAGAATACGTTCTGCAGCAATTCATATCGTCCAATAACGTTCTGCAGCAATTCATATCGTCCACTGAAAATCATGTATTCATATCGTCCACTGAAAATCAGTACATAATCATATTTGCTGTTTTGTTTGCACTGGAACCATGGATGCATTTCCCATGACATCTCTTCCAACTGCACACTGATCCATGGTCACACCTTGCTCATTCCAGCTAACTACCACTTTGCCTCAACTCAAACAAAAGTTTGCCTCAACTCAAACAAAAGTTAGCCTTAACTGAAAGATGAAAATGAACAATTTTGAAAACTGGAGAAGAAAAAACAAAAATTGAATTCACGGATAAAAGTCCTAAGCTAGGCACATGGTTGCCACTATATGATGTTGAAAAATCTAAATTGTCCGAGTTTTCTAGGAGGATTCCAAGCTTTTTCCGGGGTTCACTTGGAGACATTTTGCCTGTGATTTGGTCATTTTGCCTGTGATTGCCTGTGATTTGGTCAAAGAATAGGCCAAGACTAGAAAGAGCTGTTGAGGACTTGATCTTCATGTGTGATTGTTGGAAATAAAAAAATGTAAATCTGAAAAAAAGTAATGAAACCCTGTTATCCTTCTGTTTTTGACAATGAAAAAAAAAATGCAATAAAAAAAAAACCTGTTATTCTTCTGTTCTTGACAATGAAAAAAGGTTGCAGTTCGGAATACCTGCTGACATCTGAGAAAAGCTGAACTGGACGAGTTTTCACACACGCTCAGGTTGCCAAAATAGGATAGGAAGATGAAGACGATGTAGGTAGGGAAGGATAGGTTAGGATAGGGTGTTAGGGCAGGTTATGTTGGGTTGGGTCAGGTTGGTAAGGTTTAGTTAGCTTTAAGTATATCAGAGAGCAATGTTGATAACTCGTTCAGTTCAATGTCGGCAGGTATTCCGAACTGTTACCGAAAAAAAAAAAAAAAAAAAACGCAACGAAAATCTGTTATCCCACTGTTTTTGACGATTCCAGGGTTTTTTCAAAACTGCCTGAGGATTGCAGGTCTTCCAGGTTGCAAAAAACAATTCCCCGAACATTCCAGTTTTCCCTGATTGGCAACAGCCATTCAGGTACACCCCCTAAATAAGGTGATGATCAATGAATGAAGAAACACAAACAAACCTCTTCCTCACATTCCTCAATTCTCTCAGATGGCAGTTGACAGCAGAAGCCACCATGCTGTACGGGTCAGTCGTTTCAAGTTTTTTCATCTTCTCCAGAACGGAAACACGTGTCGAGAACAGCTTGCCTGTTTTTGTCAGCAGAACTGACTTCAGACTGATAATACTATGAAACCTAAAAGGAGAAGAAAACTGGACAGTCGATACAGTGAACTCCAAATGGTTCTCATTTTCCGATCTCAATACAAATTGAAAAGGAAAAATTGCATTTATATTTAAGCACCATTCCATGGGAAAAACCAGCATCAAAAACTAATCAACATTCGAACTGAGGGGTTAGACCCAAGTCAGGACCAACACTATGATCGGCGATCACTGACAAAGCCACACTCTGCAAAAAAGCCAGAATGCGTGGTCATGCAAATAATACGAAAGTATGTGGTTGGTTGAAAATGTGGAAAATTTGATCAACAACCACTTACTTCTCAATCCAAATGGTTCTCATTTTTCAATCCGATTTCCCAATGGTTCTCATTCCACTTTTCGGGTGAATCCATACAATGAATCCTGACAAATATTTGCCAATCCACACACAAGAGAGGAGAAAATCCAGTCGCCATGTCAAATGTCAGGGCGCCCAGCGATTTTTGAAAACCAGTTTCGTGGTTTTTTCCATGTTTTTCCAGGCTTTCTTAAGCGGCAGAAAGCAGCATCCATGACCACAGGCCACAAAAATGTGGGCTTGGAATGGCACTGCAGTTTTGGAATGAAGGCAGATGGGTTGTAGCTGTCCTAACCTATCCTAACCAAACCCGGAGAAATTGAAAAAATCCACCTCAAAAAATGGAAAATTTCTTCCTATGCCCAATTCTGCCTCAGTCCTTTCTATCCCTATCACCGGACCCATTGGGCTGTGTAATCAGTGGCGGATTGAGGTGTTTGGCGCCCTGAGGCACGGATTGATTTGCGCCCCGAGTGACAAAACTGCGCCGCAGCAGGGGGGGTTCGGGGAGAAATTTTTCCCCCCTCCCCGAAGGGAGAAAATTTTAGAAAAATACGACCCGATAAAGGCACTCATGATGCCCTCAAATTCACAAATTTTCAATTTTTTCGAGCCCCATAGTGGGAGGGTGCCCGGCACCCGGCCGCGTATTTGATAAATCTATACGAATCGGGCATTTTTCCATCTAACCCCATGTAAAAGTCCCGAGTCACAAAAAGGCAGGAAAACACTCTGAACATAAAAAATGGGTTAGGTAAAGTTAGGATAGGTTAGTTAGGAGAGGTTAGGGTAGGTTAGGTTAGGTTAGGTTAGCTTTATTTTACTTTTTTGCCCAAGCGCCAAATCGGGACATTGCCCGATTCGTATAGATAAATAAAATACGCCACCCGGCCCCAGGGGAAAAAATCCATCAACACAAAAAAACGAGCCCCATAGTGGCAGGATAAAAATGTAACAAAAAAAAAACGGTTGGATAAAAATGGTTGGTGACAAAAAAAAACGCCTAGTGGCTCAGGCACGTGCTTACACTGCGCTTCATTGATAATTCGCCACTGTGCGTAACCCATTTTCCTTCTTTGACTCATCTCTCTCTCGCAACCACGTATGCCATTTTTCGATTTTTTTTTTTTATTATTAAAAAAGAAAGAAAGACCAGCTCAAAACACCCCTTGGTGCCAAAACAAGCTCAGTTCTCACAATCAACGGACATCCCACAAAAATATTCAAAACTTAAGGACGCACTTTGAGATCAGTGTTGAGCCTCCAAAGAATCCAACGAGTGAATCCTTTGCACGGGTGACGACTTCATCTTCGAGTCTCATCGTCTGAAGTTCGCTCAGCGCATCAATCCACCAACTGACACCATCATCACCAAGCTTCTCCTCAAGGCTTTCGATGGACTTCGTAATTGGACCAAGTGTCAGACTGGTATTCTGGACCTGCAATTTGATCGTTCATAACATTCTTTTTAAAAACAAATCACCATAGGCTTGCGAAACTACGAGTAGAGCCAGAAAAAAAATCTTCATTATCGGATGGATAAGGGAAGGGGTATCTGATATGCAGCCCTGCACAATTGGCGGACTGCGAGGGCGCGAGCTTCGGACCTTCTTTTTGAATATTTATTTTTACTTTGCTTTATGCCTAATCAAAAATCAAAACACATGGGCTAAAAATGTAACAAGATTGTGGAATCTTCCAGCCTTATGGAATCTTTTAAAAATCATTTGTAAACATACGACTAAAAAGTAAATATATTTCGCACATTTTGAGCATGTGGCGTAAATTTTGAGCATTTGCTCTTATTTTGTCCTGGACCGCCTCAAGTTAAAGTGCACACAAACTAGGATCGTCTGAAATTGTAATTGTGCATCCCTGCGATATAGCATTGGAAGTGGTACCAGTCCCTTAAATGTATAATCCATGAGAGAGCGATATATGTGAAGATCGAAATTTTAATTTTGGAAAGCTTTTTAAATTTCGGAAAGCTTCAAGCAACAAGAAAACAGAAAGCACATGAAATTGAATGAACACTAAATATCACAGAATCCGGGCGATTTTGAACGATGTCAAATTTTGGTTCATCGGTTCAGTGAAAAAAAAAATGAGACAGAAGTGCAGTGAATGAAAAAATGATGTGAGCAAAAAAAGAACACCACCGTACCAGGTTAGCATGCTTCTCCAGGTATTTCACACGCAGTGCGGCAACTTCGTCCCTCAGCGAGGAATCCCTCAATGTCGGCGGAATGTTTGCGTGGCCTTCTTCGAGAAGTGCAGCCAAGTTGTGCATGGCGTGAATCATCTGGAACAGAACACAAGCCACAGAACACAAAATAACTCCTATCAAAATAAGAGTGTGGGAAGTGCAGGCGACCTATCTCCCACGGATATACCGGCATGCTTAAAAGTCATTCATGATTCACGATCTATGGACAACTCCCACCAAATGGTTTTTGAGTTATGGTGACATGGTAAAAAAAAAGTTGACATGACTTCAGCGCTAGATTGCTGGCGAAGAATTTTTTTAGCCCACTCTGCACCAAAGTATGCAAAAATTTGTCTTGTTTTGTTTGACAGAGTTTGTTTTTAAATTTAACCCAAAATTTATGAAAAATCGATGCTTGTCGGTCGTTTGCCGCAAAGCTTGAACTGGATTGTTCTTAAAATGAGAACACAAGGTAGGTTCCAACATGTCTGACTCATTTTATCAGTGTTTTTTGATTTTTCCCCACATTTTCTCCTTTGGCCAGTGGGCCATGGTGGCTGGTTATTGCCTCAGCCTATATAGAACAGTTGCGACATTAATGGGGACTGCAGATCAGATGGACGCAACAGAGCAGGCGCCATTTTAGTTCTCGCTTCTCTTCACTCTTTCGCTCGCTGCGCTGCGTGGACAGGGAGGAACGTGTGCTTCTGTGTTGACGTTGATCCTCACCTTGGTCGGCTTTGCCAGATTATTTTTCAGTGGTGTGTGATGGCTTTGT
>JASGXE010017002.1:0-10556 GCA_030068105.1 Sinentomon sp. SZTP_YWyxl
AAAAAAGTCGAAATTTCGAGAAAAAAATCGAAATTTCGAGAAAAAAAGTCGAAATTTCGAAAAAAAAAAGTCGAAATTTCGAGAAATAAGTCGAAATTTCGAGAAAAAAAGTCGAAATTTCGAGAAAAAAAGTCGAAATTTCGAGAAAAAATCGAAATTTCGAGAAAAAAAGTCGAAATTTCGAGAAAATAGTCGAAATTTCAAAAAAATATTTCTTTCGTCCATGGCCCCAATACGCTTCCGTACCTTTGAATATTTTTGATCAAAGGCAAACTCGAAAGCGAATTTCGGCAGCTGCAGTGTTGGCTTCCTTTTTGTTGTTTTCGGGCATCATCACTTTCTTGCATGTCCTTGGCAACATGGGTGTGCATGCTTTTGTCACCTATTCTGATTAAACATAAATGAATAATTGAAAACTGTTTTTTGATAAAATAAAATGAAATGGCCTCAAAATATTGTTAAGGCCAAAAAAAGCATCCAATAGGAATGTTGAATTGAAATGGAATTAAAAGGAGTGCTTCTCTTTTGTTGTCATTACGAAATCGAGGGCAGTGGCAGGTATCGGCGGGCACCGAGGTACCCATTGATTTTTATTTGGGTTCTCACTGTGAGCATTGTAGGTAGTTTATTTCGGCAGTTATCCATCCAGCATCGAACTTTCGAAGGATTCGGATTCGAAAATGAAGGGAAGGATTTGAGCGGATTTGGATTTTTTTTTATTTTTTTACTTTTTCTTTTCTTAAGTTTAATTGTTCGTTTAATTTCAATTAAATCTGCACAATTTTCAATGACACAATTCACAATTTCAATTCAACAATATTCTAACAATTCAATAGATTACAATTCATGATTTTAGTGAAGCTCCAAATAAGATTTCCGAATTTTTGTCAATAGTTTTCGTTGGTATTGTGTGTAAGTTTTAGTTGGCATTGTGCATGTTAAATGTCCAAAAAACTTTTTTTTGGACATTTAACAGTTAAAAAATTTTTTTGGATTCAAACTTTTTTTTAGTATTCAGCTCCGGATTCGACTTGTCGTTGTGGATTCGGGTTCGACTATTTTTTTTCTTTGGATTCGGATTCGTAATGTCCAGATAGGAGAGGATTTGCACACCACTACTTTCTTCTTAACAGTCCCCATAGGGAATAATTGAATCCTTCAACTGTCCTCCTCAGGGAAAGAATTGTTTTAACTTCGTTTCTAAAATCCCGCACTCACCAAAATTTATGGAAAAGAAAAGAAAACAATTAGATTGACACTCCTCCTGTTTGCCCGCCACATTCAGAGAGAAAATTTTCATGATCTCAACGATTACGAAATGGAAAAGAAAAACGAACCAGATTGAAGATGAAGTCAGAAGTAGGCCTAGGCCTATTGTTGTCCTCACTTCAGCACTACCTCGTTGATTTATGATGCAACAAGTAGGTAGTGTTCAATTCGAAGGCACAAAACATTTCAAAATGCATTGCTTCTGCACCATAGACTGATTGCCGACGTAACATGCCCATGCACAGGGTTGGAAAAAAGTGTTTTTTTTTTAATTCATCATCATCATGGAGTCATATGGACTGATAGCCATTCGGTTGGTGGTCCGACCTTTTACCTTGTTGCACACACCTTGGGCTCGCATGGAGAACTATGCCCCATAATCGTAGCCCAAATCTGCTCTGCATTCAACTGAAACGACTCGGACCAGTTTTACGGCGTATACACACCAACCCGCAGGTTTTCGCGGAGAGAGTCATGCTCTGCAGAGCAGTGATGTGTGACTTGTGAGATGTGGCTTCTTTGTTGTGTAACCTGCCAAGCCACTGTCTTGGACTTGGAGCTTGGTGTTCTTTAACGTGCACAGTGTGATACTGCACACGGGACCTCTTCTTAAAGTCCCATCCGAAGGACTAAGAAACTGGCCACTAAGTCTCTCCTCTCTTTCCATCTTCCGACCTCATTTACTGTGCCTCGCCGAGGGAGGATGCACCATTTGTGCCACAGTAAATTTCGTGCCCCGACGGGGAATCGAACTCGGTCCACCTGAGTGGGAGTCGAATGCGCTAACCACTGCGCCAGGAGGTTCGGACAAACGTTTTAAACGTTTAAAACATGTTTTTTTTGTTTTAAACGTTTTTTCTCCATCTGTTTTTAAACGTTTAAAACGTTTAAAAAACGTGTTTTAAACAGTTTTAAACGTGTTCCAAAAGCTGCAAAGGCTAATTTTGCTGACAGTGGTACTTGACAACGGCAACAATAATGGTTTGATTGATAACAATGACAGAAAAATGTTGAAAATTGAGTAAATAGGTGAGCAAAAAGCATTTTTTTTTTGTTTTTTGCAGATTGTTTTAGACAAACCATTTCAAACAAGTTGCGGTTGTTTTAAACATGTTTAAAACACTTTTAAACAAATTGTTTTAAACAAGTCGTGGCTGTTTAAAACAGATTGTTTTAAACAGAATGTTTTAAACGAACAACACTGCCTATGCATTCTTTTAAAAATTGCAATGGAGGATTTTGTTTTATTTGTGAATTGCGAATTTCATTATCAGTTTGTAATGCGATGTGGAAACTAGGCTATTGTTTAAAATACAAAAATGAATGGAACAACACATGACTAGCCGCGGAGTCGGTCCAGAATGTGGAGGTAAGGCGAAGAGATCATTTTCCGAATGCGGAGTGCAGGCACGTGCAATTGTGTCTTTGGATTGGTAGAAGAGGAAGTGACAACCATGCCTGACACAAAGCGCACCGAAGAATCTGCCTATGTTTAATATAGGTAGGTACCTATCCACCCACCTACCTATTTTTGGGGTTCATTCAGAAAACAATTGGGCATAATGCTAGCAATTTTCCGACCTATCTGACTAGCTACTGCTAATAATTAGTGATTGTATCTTATGCCAGATCTGAGCAGTGTTGATGAAATTTGCCATGACAACCGTGGCATCAAAAATACCGTTTGCAGATTTTTGTACCCTTTGTGATAAGTTGTCGTCCTCAGCAGCGGCACATCGTAAAACAATCCTACAGAAGTACTTCACCTATTTTCGTCAGTTCTTTGAGCAACTGCACGGAAGCAAAAACAATAAGGTGAGTGAGAAGACATTTCAACATCCTTAAGTTTAAATAAAGGGTTTAATAAATTTAAAGGGTTTAAAAATTTTAAAGGGTTTAAATTTAAGTTTAAATTTAAGTAGGACAAAATTTAAGTAGGGTGGGAACTTGGAGGGAGGTCCGTGTCGTTTCGGTCCACGTCCGTGAGACCGAAACGTCGCGAGTTCATCTTGTGAGTTTACGAACGGGAAACAGCTTTTGTTATGTCTTCATTTTGTGAACATACCGTTCGTGGTGCACGTGCAGAAAAAAAAACTTGGAGGGATGGGTTTGTTTAACTTGATCGCTCTCTCCAGATGGGATTGGCATTTTCATTTTCATTATGGTTGAATCTAGTTGCATTTTCCTTTGCATTATGGTTGAATCTAGTAGCATTTTCCTTTGCATTATGGTTGAATTAGGCCCCTTTTTAGTTGTATTTTCCTTTGTTAGTTGAATCCAGTAGCATTTTCCTTTGCATTATGTTTGAAACCAGTGGCATTTTCCTTTTCATTATGCTTGAATTTATAGCAATTTCCTTTGCATTATGGTTGAATCTAGTAGCATTTTCCTTTGCATTATGGTTGAATCTAGTAGCATTTTCCTTTGCATTATGGTTGAATTAGTTGTATTTTCCTTTGCTAGTTGAATCCAGTAGCATTTTCCTTTGCATTATGTTTGAAACCAGTGGCATTTTCCTTTTCATTATGCTTGAATTTAGTAGCAATTTCCTTTGCATCATGGTTGAATCTAGTGGCATTTTCCTTTGCATTATGGTTGAATAAAGAGGCATTTTCCTTTGCATCATAGTTGTCCCATCTTCAGAGCAGAGTGATCGGAAGTCGAGTTGACAAATCGTCCTCAAATGAAGATACCAAATTAAGGTTCCAGCAAAAGAAAACAAGAACAAGGTCCCAGCAGAAGTTAAGGTGACAAATCGACTTCTGCTGGGACCTTATTCACGAACAAAACATGTGAACTCTAGCCGTAGGAACCAACTTACATTGCAGCTTTGTCTTAAGTTCAAGACCAGTCAGTGAGTCAAAGATTATGCTTGGCTTTATTCAAGAACCGCTCTGTAGCCTATCCTGCCCAGACTTTTCTTTCTTGTGACGGATCGGTTAACCACCCGGTGCGTTTTTTCATTTTCATTTCCTAAATGTCCATTCCATTTGCATTCATGATTCGGTGTTGTTCTGGGTCACCATGAAAACCATTTAGAGTGAATAGAATTTCATTTTTAAGTGTGCACTTGAACAACTGATTGGAGCTGACATAGGTGGGTGAGTTAAAATTATCCAGGGACCTTATTCAAATCAACCTGCTAAATTTAGAAGCTGCCAAGCTGGAAGCATCCTTATGCTTTTGGCAGGTTGGAAGCAGACCTCAAGCAGGATGATGGCAGGACAAGTTTTCTTATTCAAATCCGGGAATTGACTGCTGATTGAAATGCTCCGAAACAGACATATCAGGGCAAAGAATAAAAGCAACTTTGTTGGTTGAAAATAATCGGAGGAATACGTGGTCGAGTGGTTAAGACATCGGGCGTCAAAGTCAAATAATGTCCGCTGAAGCAAAAATTTTCCAAATTGATCGTTTGTTGAAATTTTTGAAGCCGCGAATTTCCGACTGAAATTTTCATCTGGGGCAAAAAAAACACATTTTTCCATGGCACATCAATCATCATGCTCAGCAAAACTGGAAAAAAATAAAAATGGCTCCTCGAGCGATAAAGTGGATAAAACCGAAGATAAGAATGTGCAGAAAAAAATAAAAAAAGACCGCCAAGAAATTCTTTCGATTCGTGAACAAAAGGATTTAGCAGGACTTTAGAGGCGGTCCAAGGCGCCTCTAACTTTTTTACATTGGTCAGATTGGAGGTGCTGCTGAGGTCCTGCTAAACCTGAGAAGCTGCTAAACTCCTGCCATCGTCCTGCTAAGGTCCTGCTAATTTAGCAGGTTGATTTGAATAAAGAAAATTAAACTCAGCAGGTCGGTAGCAGGACTTTAGCAGCTACTAAGCTTAGCAGGTTGATTTGAATAAGGTCCCAGATATCCTGAAAAGTTGCAGCCTGCCGTGGCTCAGTGTAGAGCCACAAATTGGTCAGCAGGGTTTCCAGATCTGTCTCTATTTAGATTTCTTGGACAGAGAATTTCTCATTTGCAAAGTAAAGTTAGTTGAACCTGTCCACAAATTTGGTGAACAAAAGTAAAGGAAATTTCACCATCCACCCTTAAAAGAATACAAAGAAAAGTAGAATAGAGAAAATGAAGAACAGAAAATGAGAATGGAAAAGAAAAGAATCTCCAAAAACAGAAAAAGGAGAAATCAGGTATGCAAGGCTGAAAAAGAAGTCTGTATGCAAAGGAAAGCCACCAAGAAAAGAACATCTGCATCATAAACTACATGTATTTCCAACACATGGAGGTAAGCAATAATTGACAAAAAAGAATGCCATTGTCTTTGAGGCAAGGGTACAAAACTGTTTCAGTATTTTCACCCGCCAATGTGTGAGGAAACCAAATTCCAAAAATCATTTTTTCTACCTGCTCGCAGTCCGAACAACGAAATTTTCCAAGCTGTGCGGATGAACATGTTCTTCAGCAAGAATGGGGACATGACATCCCCCAATTTGTGTAGTTTATTTCCTCCTCCAAAATGCATTGTCTCCTATTTTCAACTGGTCACCTAGGATTTTTAGTTTAGAGGCCTACTTTTGAGTCAGAAACTGTGAAACAAAGACTTCCGAATTATGTGCGTCTCTGCTCTGTCAATCGCTGACATTTCTGCTGGAGAGTAGAGGATTTCAACATGGCTCATGTTATAAATTTCTTGCAAATTATAAAAAATAGTTTTTCGGCAAGATTGCAGATTTCTGACTTGGGACTCTCATCTTCAAAACTTTTCTTTCCTATCTTGACCGCCATGCCTGTTTACTGTCCAGAAAACATGCTGTCACTGATGTTTTGCGGGCGGGTCCTTGAACTGCTTTTGATGAAAGAATAAGCCTATTGGAGTGTAACCCATTATTTTGCAAATGGACCCAAAAAGCATTTGTGCTGAGCGCAGTTGTTGTTCCTACCCTGCATCCCAACTTTTGAGCACCTAGCTTATGCACCAATTTGTTGATTTTTTCCAAGCACACTCACCAGTCTTCGTTTCTATTTCATTCCTCATTTCCAGAATGACAGTATCTATCCTCTGATGCGTCTTCTGCTGCCTGATCTTGATCGAGATCGACCTGCCTATGGAATTAAGGAGCACAGACTTGCACAGCTGTACATAAGGGTTTTGTGCCTCGGAAAGGACAGCCCGGATGCTTTGAAGTTGCTCAATTTCAGGTTTGCAATGTCTCATTTATTTTTTCACTCAAAAACGATGCATGCCACTAGTGGTCTGTATCCGAGGACAAACCCAGAGATCCGGCTGAAGTTTTTGCCAGTACCTTCACTTGTTTTGTGGTAACGGAGTGCCAGACCTCAAGTTGTTGTGTCATCACTCGGGGCCATGCAGCAGGCACATTTCGCCCAAATTAAAGGGAGCTAAGTGAAACCAAAGAAATGAAAAATATTGTTGAACAACAATGCGTTTTAAATGGAAAATTGTAGGAGTAGAAATTAAAGTTTCTTACACTTAGCTCCCTTTTATTTGTACACGGCGATTTGTGGATGGTTTGAGAAAAATGTCAAAAGCGGAACACGATTTGCCAGTTTTCTATTGGCGCGTAAGTTACCAACTCGAGTTGCACCTGCTATTCTGAATTATTGGACTGGAAAATGTTAAACCTGCCTTCTGGTTGAAGTGCTCAATGGCTGATTTTAGATAAATGTTTAAGCCTAGCAATTGACTTGCATTGAGTCACTGGCACTGTTAAAAATACATAATAGTCAGAAAAATTGATGATGGAGGAACCAGGCTGGATACCAAAAATGCTTTTCGTTGTAAGTTAACTGACCGCCCTTCCCAGTGGGAGGTTGTCAAAGAGTGGAAGAGCCCCTTAGAGTTTTTTTGTATGGTGACTCCCCGTCCCACTCACGCCTTTAGGTGCTTGCAGGCTTCGGACTCCAGAGGCGTGGTTAGCCTCTGGAGTCTCATGACATTTTCTGCCACTTACTGCGAGCATTCCCTTGGTAGTGCATTCAGAACATTGGGAGAAAGGGAGGCTGCCATATCGGCAAAGATCTGTGACGAGCTATCTTATGTTGACGTGGCTTTCCATCCAAGCTCCGCTTGGGAATCATACTGGCTGTGCCGTATTTACAAACCTATCTCTTGGCAGTTTTTTCCTGCCTTTTCCAGGGAGTTTTTAACAGCCTGCTTCCTTTGAGCAGTTTTCCTGGATCTGTGGCCCCGGCTTTATGGCCGGCCCGCATGAGTTTCAAATGGCCCTGGCAGCCACCAGTGCCTTGCTTCTACGGATGTCTCACCGGCACTCGGCTCATCTGCTGAGTGCCGACCGGCAATAGCGAACTGCCAAATTCGAGGCAATTTTTACTTCTCTCCCCGCTGTCAGCAGATCATGGCCTGAAAACACCCGCCAAATGAATTTAAAAAAAACAGGATGGGGTGTAAGCAAAGAGCAGTATGCTCTTGCAGCTGGGGCAAGCCATTTGAACTATCATTGACGCACCTATCAAATACCCAAATTCATCAGGACTGGGTGCCTCTATTCTCTTGTCTCTATTCGATGTATTCTCTTTTCTTTTCAGGGCGCCTAAAGTGGCAAAGGAAACAGCAGGTGACTTTGCAGAGGTTGCATTCTACGTCCTGAAGAACAGGTGCCCGACCAAATGTGACTTGACAATTCAGGATATCAATGAAAGACTTGACCAGTTGGCAACTGCTTGCACGGAGCACAAAACAAGTTTGTAATGTTACACCTATTTGAGCACATGATCCCAGATCCCACATGATTGCATTATTTGTCACTTTTAATCTGGTTTCTGGTTTTTTTATTTAATTCCAGAACAAATATCGGAAATTATTATAATTCAATGAAAGAGAGACTCCTTACCTTGCCACAAAATCCACATCACCTCACCATTGAATTTGACCATCATAGTGGATGCCAAATGGAAGATTGGTGAAATCGTGAACTCATAGAGTAGTAACAACCAGTTCAGATAGATGCAAATTCACGGCAAAAATATATTTGCAACACAAATCAAGACCAAGGTAAAAATGGAGAGGCGATGAGAAAATCATCGCAAGGAGGGAGAAAAAGAACAAGAGTTTGATGTATATGTCAACAAACAGAATAGGTAAAGTGTCAAAATTTAAATGAAATAGCCTCAGCTGGGAAAGGAGGAGGGAATTGGCAGAGCCAGCTCTTAAACCCCTTCAGGAAATTTGGCAATCAACAGAGCTCAAAATCCTGGACAGATGCAATTTGTACTTTTCTCGGCCCAGATATGACGAAACTTGAGGAATTTGTCCATTAGCATGGCCATAAAAAACCTGGTGATGTGTGGTGTGTATTGGCCTACCAGACTTATCCTATTAATTTTATTGGCCTACCAGACTCAAGGGTTTCGATGTAGGCAACGCCAAAGGCATTCATCACTTTAGCATTGAAGAACAGTGTCCGGCAGCAGTTACTCAGCTTGGTAACTGGGAATGACTTCTTTCACCAATGGTTGTACAAGGTCAACAGACCTGGTCTGGTGCGAAACATGTTCGAGAAAGTGGAATGCACCACCGCAAAACAAATCTTGTGAAATACCTACGGATGTATCGGACGGGTGAACATGCCCAAAATATTGGAGAATCGTCCGCTTAAAGTGAATGTAGGTTCCATTTGTGGAAGGATCACGGAAGGCCACTTTCAGTAAACTCGCGGAACACACTTTAGGGCTAAGGACTCTTCAGCTGATTGAAGCATTGAGCTTGAACCTATGAAGTCATTTCCCCACTATCACCTTCCTATTCGGTTTTTTTTTTTTAGGTGAAACGGAGAGTATCCTTCAGCAATTGCTTTGCAGTCTCTCCGCTCAGGAGCAAAAATGGCTGATCAGGCTGATCGTCAAGGACATGAAGGTCAGGGTTGGCCGTCACGTCATCTTTGACACGTTCCATCCTGATGCCAACCAGCTTTACGAAGCTTCGAACAACCTCCTCAAGGTCTGCACTGACCTTCACGACGTATCCGTCCGCCTCCACGAAATCGAGGTCAGCCTCATGTCGTCCTGTTCGCCAATGCTGTCCGACCGGGTCGATATCACCAGGCTGGAGAAAGCTCTTCCGGACAGTAGGTTTCCGCTGATTTTGGAGACCAAACTAGACGGCGAACGGACTCTGCTTCACAAAGATGGAGATACCTTCAAGTACTTCACCAGGTTTGAAACTCAATGGGATGTCCATCTCGGAAAGTTATTCGAAGGGTCATAGGTGTTGTTACGGTCGTATGCACCAAAGCCACTAACCCTAAGCTTGAAAAAAGTCAATTCCATGTTTAGATGCACCTTCCTCAACAATGGAAAAGGAATACTGTTGTGCATAGAAATCAAATTTTCAAATAGAATTCTAAGCATGAAATTTTTATGAAGGTGAATGATTGAATTATATCTGTTGGAAAATTTGATTTCTATCCACAACGGCATTGATTTTCCATCGTTGAGAAAGGTGCATCTGAACATGGAATTGACCTTTTTCAAGCTTAGGGTTAGGGTTTGTGGATTTGGTGCATACGACCGTTAGTGTGAGATTAAGAAGGGAAAGCCTTTTTTGTAGCCGGTTCCCATTAACAGAACAGTGAGCTGATTTTCTTCTGGACCAATTCGAGATAGCATTCATCAACTTTTGTATTTTGTGGTTTGGATTTTTTTTTTTTGGGTTCAAATTTATTTCAGCAACAGCCCATGTTTTTTCTTCTGCACCTACTTTGTTGGCCTAGCTGGTGACTAGGCCCACTGGGCTGATGATACCGATGCAAGAACTTTACAGTTAAGTTTTATACCTAATTTTAAATGGAGGTAAAGTTTGCTTAAAGTTAAGTTAAATAAAACAACCTTGGATCAAGATCGATAACGATAACTTGTTCAGTCCATAGTCTCAAGTAAAAAAGTGTTACCGGCATCATTTTCAA
Source organism: Sinentomon sp. SZTP_YWyxl (assembly GCA_030068105.1). Taxonomy (NCBI): domain Eukaryota; kingdom Metazoa; phylum Arthropoda; class Protura; order Sinentomata; family Sinentomidae; genus Sinentomon; species Sinentomon sp. SZTP_YWyxl. The sequence goes on from JASGXE010017002.1 coordinate 10,173, forward strand.
TGCTTCGAGTGTAAAAATTATACGTATAACAGGTGTCTTTCTGTGCGAGACTGCACGGAGTTGGTTTTGATGTCTTGTTCTTGGAAATGTCACGAGATTATTTCACACCTGGTTCTAATTGCGTTCCAAAACGTTGGAAGGTTAATTTGCATAAGGTCCCACAGGGACGTCCAAAAACAAGTCGCCGAAACAGCCTACGTCCGCAAGATGTTTCCTACATTTTACTGATTAATACAGGGTGGCCCATAAAAAACCGGTCAGTCTCTTTTTTGGCAAAACACTGCTTTTTCGTGAATGCATTAGGCGAGGGCGGTAGCATTATTAGGCCCATCGTCTTTCTCGCCCTCTGCACCAAGATCTGGATCTCCCAGGTTGTGTACCATC
>JASGXE010017003.1:0-11260 GCA_030068105.1 Sinentomon sp. SZTP_YWyxl
AGAAAAGTCAAGAGAACTTCGAGACCATATTTGCAGAAGGTGCCGATAAAGGGCAGTCTGATGCAAGAGGTTTAGCATGCATTAGGCTAAAAAAGAGTTGATTGAACGAAAATATGGTTTTGAAATTTGGATGTTGAAATTGGCTGGAATTCCCAACAGCCAATCAGAGGCGCGCCTGCGGAAGTGGATTGGAAAAAAAATGTGCGTCACGGAAGCACCAGCGGCGTTCGCCAGCAGTACGCACACTCCCTCTTCCCAGCTACGTGAAAAAGGTTTTGCACTGACCACACAATGGGGGTTTTGCACTGACCACACAATGCATAAATAAAGATAGAAGATAAACAAAACTAAACTTTCTGAATAAATGCCTCATGTGAGCTTCCAAGGCAGGCGAACAAAATTACAGAACAGCGTTCTTCAAATATGGAGCAAAAAGAAATTATCCTGTGGTTTGTACATGCTTCGCACTAGCAGAAACAACCTTCCAAGAGATTGTGTTTTCTTGCTCTACCATGCATACTGCAAAAAAAAAAAAATACTTCGTTTCACATCAATCATATTGTGCAGCTATTTTTATCGGTATCAGATTTACTCTGTTCTACAGGTTTTCATGCCATAAAGGCAATCATCAATTGTGAACAGCAGAGGTTCATCATATACCAGGGAAGGGAGGGGAAGGGATGGGAAGGAAACGCGACCGTCGGCTGCATTATCGAAAGGAGGGGTAAAGGGAAAAAGGAGGGGAAAGGACCGCGAAGAGATCATCGGAATGTGGACGGGGCCTAGTCATATAGCAGTCAGTTCAGACACCCAAGCAGACACACACACATACACAACCAGGCAAGATCCAACCTTGAGCAAACTCGTAACACTCATTTCCTCATGCATACCCAATCACAATCTCAAAAAATACACAAAAGTGGAAAAAAATAGAACTTCCCGAGAAGATAGGGATGCAGGTGGTATATGTAAAAAAAAAAAAAAAAAAAAAAAAGGAAAAAAAAGAAGGAAAAAGGAAAAAAAAAAAAACAAAAAAAGAAAAGGATGAAAAAGAGGAAAAAAAAAAAGAAGAGAAAAAAGAAAAAAAAAAAGCAAAAAAAAAGAGAAAAAAAAACTTGAAAAAGAGTTAAAAAAAAAAAAAAAACAGAGAAAAAAGAAGCAAAAAAGGGGGATCTGAAATTTTGAAAGAAAGTCACAATTTAGATTTGAACAACTTATTCAAGAGAAGACTGGCAGGTACACGGAAAGAATAGGTAGGTAGGTAGGTACCTACCTACTTCAAGATGATCTTGGATGGCAAATAAAGGCAAAGTTTGAAACACGATAAGGGATGAGAGCATTTTAGAGCAATACGTGAGTACCTACCCTATCCAGTGCACTACAATGAGGGAAAGGTTCGCCTTGCGTCAGTCGCGCGGCGAGAGCGCCGTCCGGCAACTGCCGCACACTCCCTCTTCCCAGCTGCGTGAAAAAGGTTTTGCACTGACCACGCAGTGGGGGCCGCCAACATGGGCCGCCGTCTCCGGGCAGGTTCCCGGCTTAGGTCTGGGCATGGGTCCCTGACCCGTTCCCAGACCACAACTTTATCAACCCCATGCATTGCACCAGATCCGAATAGGGCCCACAAGATTAGGCTTAATTAAGAACAGTCAGGCATATTTTGAGACAGAATTAGTGATTCAACAGAGTTGTGGGATAAACAATTCCAGTCTACAATAGTTCTTGGAATGAATGAATACTTGAGTATGTTCTTGGAAGGTTGATAAAGGTTAATCTTGAAAGCATGGTCATGTCGACCAATGTAAGCAGGAGCAGCAAGAGTATCAGAAAGACATGACCAACCACCGTGATGTGTGAAAATTTTACTGAGAGCTGAAAGCCTGAACTGAGAACGCCTGTCAGAGAGTGGTGGCCAATTCAGAGAGGAAAGCATTGAAGAGACGCTCGAGCAAAGTGAGCTGCTCTGCGTTGGACTTTTTCAAGTTCGTGAATGAGAGAGATGTGGAAAGGATCCCAGATTATGCAGGCATATTCCAGGAGGGGACGGATAAGTGAAATGTAGAGAATTTCCTTGGTTGCAGGAGAACAAGATTTGAATATGCGTCTGATTTTGAGAAGAGCAAAATTGGCATTACGTGCAATAGTGTTTATATGCAATTTCCAGGACAGGTCGGATGTCAGTGTTACACCAAGATATTTGCAGGATGTTGAGGTGGTCAAAACAGCGGCCGAAGAAGGAAGGATATAAGAGGATTGAAGGGGATGAAGCTTAGTCGAGAACCGGATGTGGACACACTTTAATGCATTTAGGTTTCATGCATCCCTTGGTATAGGTTTTTGCATCCCCCAATGCATCCCTTGGTATAGGTTTTTGCAATAGAGGAAAAAAAATTTACCAAATTTCATAAAATTACTGCATTCTAATCCATTTTTTGCTTTTTTCTTCTCACCATGTGTTGGCTTTGGCCTCCATATATTTGTCTAGGGCTATTCAACCATTGATTGTTTGCTGAATTAACACAAACATACATTCGGCCACTTTCTGGTATGTGTGAATTTTATTGGGAAGCATAATTTGCATTGATGAACATTGGTGAAGGACTAATCACCTTAATGGATGGATGGTCCATGACAATTCATTGGACGCCGAGACCTACACATTGGTGAGTTGAATTTAAACCATCTGACAACTCTTCACGTTTTCCGAATGTTGCAATAATGCAATATCCGATTTTTCTTACCTTTATTGCTTGCAAATGATGCCAAATCAAAACGTATATGTACCTATCGTTTTTGAACAATTGAATGTCATTCATTTTCAATAAGAGTATTCATTTTACTTGAATTGCTAACAATAATAAAACAAAAAAATAAAAATCATGTTTTGAAAGAAAAAAAAATGGCCTGCAATTATACTTAAGGCCAACAGAAAAAAAAATTAAAAAAAATTAAAAAAAAAAATTAAAAAAAAAAATTTAGCGCAAGGCCCCACGGCAGGCTCCAAGAGTCAAGGGAAGCAAGATCATCCTGCAGCAAGTTTACATCAGATTGAGATGGTCTTGTAGAGAACACAGTCATCAGCAAATAGCATGATGTTCGAAGAAAATATGACATCAGGAAGGTCGTTGATGAAAATAAGAAAGAGAAGAGGGCCTAACACACTACCTTGAGGTACACCTGATGTTACTGGAAAAGGTGATGAATTTGCACCACCAAGAGAAACATGGATGTCAGTGTTACACCAAGATATTTGCAGGATGTTGAGGTGGTCAAAACAGCGGCCGAAGAAGGAAGGATATAAGAGGATTGAAGGGGATGAAGCTTAGTCGAGAACCGGATGTGGACACACTTTAATGCATTTAGGTTTCATGCATCCCTTGGTATAGGTTTTGCATCCCCCAATGCATCCCTTGGTATAGGTTTTTGCAATAGAGGAAAAAAAATTTACCAAATTTCATAAAATAACTGCATTCTCATCCATTTTTTTGTTTTTTTTCTTCTCACCATGTGTTGGCTTTGGCCTCCATATATTTGTCTAGGGCTATTCAACCATTGATTGTTTGCTGAATTAACACAAACATACATTCGGCCACTTTCTGGTATGTGTGAATTTTATTGGGAAGCATAATTTGCATTGATGAACATTGGTGAAGGACTAATCACCTTAATGGATGGATGGTCCATGACAATTCATTGGACGCCGAGACCTACACATTGGTGAGTTGAATTTAAACCATCTGACAACTCTTCACGTTTTCCGAATGTTGCAATAATGCAATATCCGATTTTTCTTACCTTTATTGCTTGCAAATGATGCCAAATCAAAACGTATATGTACCTATCGTTTTTGAACAACTGAAATGTCATTCATTTTCAATAAGAGTATTCATTTTACTTGAATTGCTAACAATAATAAAACAAAAAATAAAAATCATCTTTTGAAAGAAAAAAAAATGGCCTGCAATTATACTTAAGGCCAACAGAAAAAAAAAATTAAAAAAAAATTAAAAAAAAAATTAAAAAAAAAAATTTAGCGCAAGGCCCCACGGCAGGCTCCAAGAGTCAAGGGAAGCAAGATCATCCTGCAGCAAGTTTACATCAGATTGAGATGGTCTTGTAGAGAACACAGTCATCAGCAAATAGCATGATGTTCGAAGAAAATATGACATCAGGAAGGTCGTTGATGAAAATAAGAAAGAGAAGAGGGCCTAACACACTACCTTGAGGTACACCTGATGTTACTGGAAAAGGTGATGAATTTGCACCACCAAGAGAAACAGACTGTGTTCGGTTGCTCAGAAAAGAATCAATCCAAGAGATGATGGAAGCAGAGAGGCCCAAAGACTGCAATTTGAACATTAGAGCCCTGTGTGGAACAACATCGAAGGCAGTTTTGAAGTCCAGGAAAAGTGCATCAATATTTTTTTTTCTGCTTTTTTTTTCTTCAATTTAGCACAATGTTTACAATTTTTAAGAAAATGGAAACAGGCCTCAATTTTTAAATGTGGAGGGAAAAAAACTGGCAAAATTAGGTATGTAGGTAGGTACCTCATTGACAAAAATTAACACAACCAAACCAAAAGATGTCACCAACCTCACAATCATCCAACGATTGAAGCTCATGTCCATCGATTGTCGTTGAAGAAAATCCATTCAAGCAGAAATAGGTTGGTAAACAGGACCATAATCATGGCAAACAAAATTCAAGTGCACTAGCCAGAAGTGTAGTCCTAAGCACAATTTTAATGACATCATGATATTCATCATGAAATTACCCTAGAAAGACATGAACCGCAATGATTGGATCATTGTCAGGTTGAAAAGGAAAAGAAAGGAAGAAAGAAATTAGACAAATGAATTATAGCATGTGAGCATACCTACCTACCAGGAAAAAAGAACCTACCTACACAATATCAGGGAAGTGACTAAAACGCTGAACCTGCTTGTCCTGCTTGTCTTGCCTGTCCTGCTGGTAATGGCCAGGTTAGGGTTAGGTCAGGGTTAGGTGGGGTTAGTTAAGGTTAGGATAACCTAATCTAACAATAACCTAACCTATTCAACCATTACCAGCAGGACAAGCAGGTTTCCAGCAGGACAAGCAAGACAAGCTATGAATGCTTCCAATTGAGATCATGCATTATCTACTCCAATCACTGGATGGAATGGGAATGGCATTCAACATGAGGTTGGTTGGTTTCTATGCATTCTTATACTCGTGATATGTTTGATTTTTGTTTTTTTACTTTTTACGACACAACAACGTGAGAAACCTTTGGTAAATGTGTTGAATATGGCTGGTCGTAAAAATAAAAAAATAAAAAATAATGAGGGGTAAACAAAAATTATCAATTACCGGTAAAAATCTTATATTGGTACATTTGTTTGTTGAAAAAAATTTGTTATTGGAATGCAATGTAACTTTTTGTGATTAAAATGCAAAATAAAATTGAGGAAAGCAGAAAAAAAAAAAAAAAAAAAAAAAAAAAAAAAAAAAAGCAGGACAAGCAGGTTCAGCGTTTTAGTCACACCCCAATATCAGTTCCTTTGTCAATGCATGATGCGACGATGTGAGTAAACTTGGCTAGAGCAAGTTCACAAGACCAGCCAGGACGAAAGCCAAACTGACAAGGAGAGATGGAATTAGTGGCATGAAGAAACTCTCTGATGTAGTCCGAGACTAGCTTTTCCATAAGCTTGCATAGGTACACAAGAAGTGAGACTGATAGGACGGTAATTAGCTGGAAGTGAAGGATCGCCTTTTTTGAGCAGAGGCACAATTCTTCCTGCCTTCCATGGATCAGGTAGTTTGCCACAAGCAAGGGACTTGTTGAAAATAAGAAACAGATAGGCTGCAAATTCTAGTGGAAAAGATTTCAAAAGAGACCCCGGAATCCCATCAGGACCAGAAGAGGAAGATTTTGATTTCCTAATTGCAGACGATATTGAGGAAAATGTAATTGAGAAAGAAGGATACGGCATTAGAGAAATGGAAGCAGCTGGAAGGTCAGAACTATCTAAAGTGGCAACAGAATAAGTAGAAGCAAAGTGCTGAGCAAATGCTTCAGCTTTTTCAGCCGGTGAGCTCGCCAGACCATCATGGAGATTTAAAGGCGGGATACAAACTGAACCACGATACCTTTTATTTACCTGTTTCCAGGCATTTTGCAAGGTACCATGGGAGCTAGAGTTGATTGTGCCTGGCCTGAGAGAAAGCAAGCCTGAGCTATTTGGGGAGCTAGTATACTAAAAAATATCAAACCCATCAGTATACTGCATAAATCAGCCCTTCGCATTGTTCTTGGTCTTCCCTTCCATTTCCCCATGAAAGAAGTGTTTAAGTCTTGCAGGTTGTTCAACACCTATCAAGTGATATATTTCCCGATCTTGTTGCTTGTTTATAAACATCTGCACTTTTCCCATTTTTCCTCCTGCTGGTCTACACCTTTACTTGCCGTTAACGAAGGCAGTGGTCCTCGAACCGACAGTTTATGGTCTGCAAACAAGAATTTTTTAAAAGCAAAGAGATACAGAACTACCCATGGCAGGTACACTCTTGAGGCCTGTGGCTATCGCCTTTGGAATACTCTCCCTGTATCCATACGGTCATGCCCTAGCTTTGAAATTTTCAAACGCTCCCTTAAAAAGGTCATGTTGGACCAACAGTTGTTTTATGACCACCAGCCTTGTTAAGTAAATGATATTCTTATATGTTCTGATCGAATTACAGTTAATTATTTGTTACATGCTCTTTTTTTATTTTTATTTTTCTTCTGCTACCTTCTAGGCAGTTTTGATGTTAAAATTCTTGTGTTTCTTAGTTGTTGATTTGCATTTGGTAAATTACCTATTGGTTCTTTTGGATGAAATGAATAATGATATGGTCCAAGCAAAGACATTCATTGTTGTTCATTTATTAGGTAGTCAGTTATGTTGTTGTCTCCTGAACCTGTACCAACTCGGTCAAGTATTCCCACTCACCATTCCGAAGTTTAGGAAAGCCATTTGGCTTTTAAACCTCCCATTACCTATATGGGTATGGCAATTAGGTGCCCATGTGTACCAGCTGGCTGTTAATGTTTCTCACTGCGTTTGATTTGCCAGGTTTTGTCGATTCGAGTGTTTTGATTGTTATTCAATGGCTGTTAATGAAATTTTGCCTGTCATCTACACTAGGTATTTGAAAACAGGAAGACAAAAAAAAAACAATAAACAATGAGGTGCCTTCTCTGTTAACCCCTCACGCCCGAAATTACGAATTCGGCATTTGCAATGGTATTCCGCAATCTTCGGCACCAAAAAGTGTCGCTCCCGCCGGAATTAATAATTTTTGCAAGGATTTTCGAAAAATGGAAAAAGCAGAAATGCATGCATTTCCCGCCGAACCAAGCCAGATTTCTGCTCTGTGTCAATGAAATCACTCATATTTTAATGTTTTCAACCAATAAAAACACTTTTGCACAAAAAACTGGCCAAAACACACACAAACCACTGAAAACCGCACCAAAATTGAGCAAAAACTGGAAAAAACAGGAAATTTCAACACGACACCATTTCAAAACGAATGCATCAAATCGAGCGAAATAAGCGTCTGCTAAATCGCGCATCTTTCAACTTTTCGAAAATTCAAATTTCGGCGGCCGGCAGATGTCGCACGATCGCGAAAAAAGGTGCCTTCAACAGGAACTTAAGACAAAAACCCGGGAAATTTGAAAATTGCGCCAATTTGAAACGGTTGGACCGATTTTGGTGGAATAAACGTCGTCTGGATCGCTGTTTATTCCTCTTTCCGACTTTGAAAATTTTAGCCGACGCGATTCGCCGCATTTGCGGCGATAAACCCATTTAATTGCATGGGAATTGAGCGCGTACGGCGTACGGCAGTCGGAAAATCGCAACAGCTTTATACGTGCGTACACCGTATGGCAATCGGAGCTGTCCGTAGCACTTTGTGGCGCGTATGGCGTACGGCAATCGGGCTTGACCGGTTAAAGGAAGGGTACCTACTTAAAATTGATAAAACGAAGGAAGGGAATGAAGGGATTGGGATGGGGAACAGAGCTTGTATCGGTAGGTAGCAACTAGCATCTGATTGCTTATACCATAATCGTAAACAGTGCTTGCATGTGACACCTCTTGCTTTCCCCTTCCTGTTCCTTTTATTTCTTTTCTCAGCTTTTAAACCTGCTACTGTAAATTTAAAGCCCTTCTTTGGGCTTCCATTTACTGGGTTTCCAATTACAATGCATTTGATAAGTCTCGTTTTAGGTTGTCTGACCAACCAGTTAAGAAAGTTTCTGGAAATCCTTCCAGGTGGGTACCTGGGTAGGTAGGTGCCTACCTAGGTGGGTAAATAGATAGGTGCCTACCTGGGTAGTTGCCTACCTACCTGCCTTGTACTGAAAATCTCTCTGAATAGGTATTTCTCGTTCCACTTGGGGATGTGAGCCGAGACTGCTCCCAAGCTCAGAGGGAATTCAGAATTCTTTTTTAACAATGAAAACTCGGTCGAGAACTTAATTCTCGGCATGGAAATTAAAGTTTTTCTGTGCACTTAAATGGAAGAGTGTTAAGCGTTCTCGGTTTATGTCTTCGGGTGGAGCGGGGTGTAGGTAGAGTTCCTCCCACTTTCCAGTTTGTTCTTTTCCAGATTGATCCTGTATGTAGGTAGGTGGTTTCATTGTCATGTTCTTTACTGATATTTGTATTCTTATTTCTTCTTCCAAACTTGCGTTATGCTGCTCCTTGCAATGCAACACCTTCAAATTTTAATCTAGGGTAAACTATTTGTGATTTCTGAATTTGTTTCAAGTTTGGTGAACTCTTCTTATACATCATGTTGTTCATTTTTAAATCAACTGGATGCTGCAAAATTTCGGCACCTTGACATGATCATTGATTCCTGATGGATGAATATGCTGCATGCATCGATCACCACAAACGTAAGTTTGGTTTGATTGTCCATGTTGTTTACAATACTTGTAACTTTCACCAATTACATTTCTCCCTGGCATTTCATGATTATGCTCGAGTTGAAATTTATAAATTATTGTGTGCACTGGGCAACTTTCTTATTTTCTCATTAAAATTAAAATAGAAAAAAAAAAACGAACAGCTGCAGCAGAGATCAATTGACCATACAATTCAAACAACCCAAAAACAGCAGAAAAAAAAAACAGCGAAACAAAAAGAGTGATGGTGAACGAGCGAGCATAAAACAGTTGAACAAGATGTGAAATGCAGTCACTACTTTAGTTTGTTAGGCCAAATAGATTCAGTATCACCAGGCAGCTAAATAACTGATGACAAAACGGACATGGCTAAAAATGATACTAGCAATAAAACGGAAAATGATTTAGCCGATGTCTATTGGATCATGGGTGCTGCAAATCTCAAGATGTGATAAAATTGTATGCATATATAAATTATAATCAGCACTCAAGAACCCACAACCCAATCAGCACTTCCAAGAATCTATGTCTCATGGAGAAAAGTCTTTTGCAGATTGGAGCATGCATTTGATGCATGCTGCCTCGATGAGAGAACATGACGACTTGATTGTTGTCGTGGTAATTGCCGAGGGAAAAAAATGATGCATGCCTGACCGGGGTTTACCACGTCCAATGGCTTTTATTGCCTGTGGCCCCCAACATAGTTTAAAAAAAAAGAGATAAGTGCCAGAGCACCTCGATGATGAGTGGTAGGAGTAGATTGTGTATGTAGGAATTGTCCAGTCCTTGAACTTTGGCATTCACCAAGCTGGCCAATTCAGAGAGGAAAGCATTGAAGAGACGCCCGAGTAGGGAGAAAAATCGTTCTTTATTCTTTATTTCTTTATTCTTTATTCGTTCTTTATTCTTTATTAAAGCGAGCTTTATTCTTTCTTTATTCTTTATTTTAATTTTATTCCATGGATCAGTTGAAGATGGAAAATCAAGGGCCCTCCAATCCATTGCCATTGGGAGAATGAAAATGGGCAGCAAAGATGAAAATATACGAGTAGATAGTGATGGAAAAAAAAACAAACAGGAGGCTTAATAGGTTAGGTCGGTATTTTTTTTTTTTTTCTGCGTTTTTTAATCTTCAAAAATCATGAATTAAATTGCAAATGCATGCACACCCATGTCCAAGAACATGCATAGAAAGCAAGCATGCCCAAAAACATCACAATAGAAGCCAGGTAGGTACTTACTCGATCATGTGAGCCAATGTGCTGGCATGGGATTGTCAGCAGAAACATAAGAAGCAGAAGCAGTGATGTCAGGATCCGTCCATGATTGAAGAATGCAAGGCAGAAGGGACAGCAGCACTCAGCATGCCGATTTCAAAATCAAGCAAATTTCATAGATGTGTGTAGCACCGAATAAATAAAAGACCATTTGGTAGTTATATCCCTAGACAGTGGGTGCACATGCATGCACAAGAAAAAAGAAAAAGAGGAACATGATTAATAATAATAGGCCAATTGGCTGGAAACTTGTCCCAACTTAAGAGCCAGGATTACTGCATTTAGGCCCCTAATTGAAACAAAAACCACAGAAGTCAAATGACTTCCCTCAAAATACCTATAGAAACTCTCCTGAGTGAATGGGCTGCTCAATTAGGTATTGGCAATTCTTTCTAAAAATGTCCCAAAGTGACCAAAAAAGAACGAGAGAAAATTTGACGGCTTATAATGATTGCCTTTCAAAAAACAACTGATGTTCAAGCATTAACTTCTTTAAATTTGATTTGAACCCTTTAAAATCCCGACAGTCTCTTAAAGATGCCGGAATCTTATTCCATAGAGCAAAACCTAAATGATGTAATGAATTTTTGCCAGCCAGATTATGGAATCTACATGCAGTAAGTTCCCTACCATCTTTTGATCTAAGTTGAGCTGGCACAGAATTCACAACTTGCAAACTTAAGGCCAGGTGTTTATTTGCTGCATCACTCGGATGAAAAGTGGTTCCATACAAGTGCTTGTGAACCAGTAGCAAAATTTGAAAATATATGTGCTGATAGACATTAAAAAGGCGCATTTGCTTGTATGCAGCTTTTGTCGGAGCGTTGAAAGGTAAATTGGCAAGAATCCTAATCCCCTTCTTGTGCAGAATGCATATTGGTTTTATAGCAGTTTCCGATGCAGTTCCCCAAATGGCTGCACAATAACGCACATGAGATTCAAAATAAGCACGAAAAACAAGAAAAACACAGGAATATGGAAGATACAACATAGTCGTCCGCAACAAGTAGATACCAAACACAAGCTTTTTTGATA
>JASGXE010017004.1:0-10345 GCA_030068105.1 Sinentomon sp. SZTP_YWyxl
CTTGTCTTGTCTTGTCTTGTCGAGGACTGGTCCGCGGAATTGGATTGGAAAAAAATGTGCGGTTGACTGGTGCGGTGGACTTTTGGAACTGTTTCCCAGAAAAGGCCAGACTCGGTCGGGTGAAATTTCCTTCAAAAAAGTTTCCGCGTTTTTCGGCAACACCGCACAATTTCAAAAATTGCAGTCTGCATGCGAAATTTTCTCCACAGGCAGGCAACAAAGTTGGCTCAAGTGGTTCAATTTGGTGCTCTGTTTGTCACATGTCATTCAATCCACGCATGAATTTTCCGAAACGGGCATTCCATCCGAATGGCTTCCTGAAATGACACTTCGCCGCACGCCGTGCAGCGAAACAAAACGCATTGCATCAATGCATCGAACGTCTCAACAACTCACGGGTGTCTGCACAACAAAAGTGGGCAACTGCCATCTGTGAATTTCATCACGCATTCTGCAGAAAATGGCGCTGCAACCGAAACGAAGAGCTCGATGACAGCAGAGATTTTCATTACATATTTTTTTCATGTTTTTCATATTTGATGTTTCTGGATGACAGAGGCCATGCAGTTTGTTGTCCGGCACAAATGCAGGCAGGAAAACAGGTTCTTGGGTTCTTGAGCTCTGTGCGCAAATCCCGTTTTGAACCTCATCTGGGGGTTGATGACGTTTTAGGTGGTCTGAATTTGATCATCCATTTTCAACTGCTGGATTTTGGGCCCTGTGGGGAGGGTCTAAGGGAAAGGGGCAAACTGCAAAGGTCCCAGATGTGTTTAAGTCTGGGGCAGCTTCGGAAGCAGCCCCAGACCGATAACACATCTGGTACCTTTGCAGTTTGCAACGGGGTTTCAAGGGGAAGGCCACTTGGGCTGTTTGGGATCTGGCCGTTTTTTGGGGGCAAGGCCCCATTTCGTCAAGGGAGTCTTAGTGGGGCCTTAACCACAGCAGAATTTTATCACCCCCTTGATGAGAAATTTTTATTCTCCCTCTTTTTTATATCTTTTTGAGTTCACTTTTTTATGGTTCGGAAACAAGTGAATAGATAAAGTTTTTCAGTGAACAGTTCACTGAAAAACTTTATCTATTCACTTGTTTCCGAACCATAAAAAACGTGTTTTATTTGTTTTAAACATCGTTTATTTTGTTTTAAACATCGTCTAATTAAAACATAAAAAACACCTGATTAAAACAAAAAAAACATGTTTAAAACAAAAAAAACGTTTTTTTTGTTTTTTTTATTTAAAACATGTTTTTTTCCAACCCTGACTTTGGCACAGTTGACCCGGGTAATTGAACAATTCGTGGACACAAGTTTAGGAATATCAGCCCAGGATGAAGTAATGCCCGCAGTTCTAAAAACCAGGAATTTACTTTTTGCCATATTCATGCTGAGCTTATTTCGCAACAACCAAGTTTGAACAGAGCACAACACCTCACTTATCTGGGTGAAAATGAGGGGATTTGTGCCAGACACCACAAATGTTAAATCATCAGCATAAGCAATTGATTTGACGCAATTTGGTAGAGAGAAAAATAAGTCATTTAAATAGGTAACAAATAATAGAGGGCCTAGTATACTTCCCTGAGGCACACCCATTTGCACAGGATAAGTGGTTGAGGTGAAAGGCCCAACCCTTACAACTGCCAGCCTATTTTGTAAATATGAACTCATGAGCCTGAGGGGAACACCCCGGACTCCATAACGGAAAAGCTTGTTAAGCAAAATCTCATGATTGACATTATCAAAGGCCTTAGACAAATCTATCAGACTAGTTACTGCCACTTCACCCCTGACATGTGCAGCATCAATAAATTCTTGGATGGCAGTTAGGGCATCAAGAGTAGATTTTCCAGGCAGAAAACCAAACTGAGCATGACTGAACACAGTGTTTGCTGAAAAAACCATGTAGCCTTGTGTGAATCACTTTTTCAAAAATCTTGCTCAGAGCAGGGAGAATTGAAATAGGCCTGTAGTTTTTGGCCAGCAAAGTAGATCCAGATTTAAAAACAGGTACAATGACAGCAGATTTTAAACGTGAAGGAAAATGACCTGTCAGCAACATCAAATTAGCTAAATAGCTCAAAGGTGTACATAAAATATCAAAATTAGACTTCAGTAACACACAAGAAATATTGTCAAGACCTGGTCCAACATTCCGCAATCCAAAAACAATACCATGCAGCTCAGCACTAGTGACAGGAGATAAAAACAAAGTTTTGGAGACAGCAGGAAAACAATCACCTGCCTGGTCTGAATAAGTGGTAGTAATGGACGTGGACGTAGACTGATTAGGAAAATCTGCATCTGGAGTGGAAGGTGACCCAATGTTTAGAAAAGTTTTAGCAAATAAATGGGCAACAACCTGTGGGTCAGACTCAATATCATTCGAGGGAGACATTAGTGCAATAGTCTTTGATTGGTGTGGCTTCAAATTGGTTACTTCAGAAAGTATCCGCCAAACTTTACCCATTGAATCTGCCGTGCATAACTTTGAGGCAAAATACCTTTTCTTGGCAAGAATAATGTCATTGTCCACTTCTTTGGAGAGGTCACTAAGCCGATGAATAAGATTCAAATTGAAAGGGTTCCTATTCAGCTTAGTGCGTAAATTATCCCTCGATATAATTTTCGAGGCTAAATTTTGGTTAACCCAAGGTACTGACATCAAATCAGTCCACTTCTTCCCACGAAATGATGGGCGAGAACATGAAGTGAGGACAGAAGAGATTTGAACATGGAATGCCTCATATGCAGTCTCACAACAACTTATTTCATACAGCTCATTCCAGTTCAGGTTCGCCAGCATGCGTCGGAACTTCATCCTATCTAGAAAGATGGACTTTTGTGTCACAGACGGTGCTGGTGCATTGGGTGCAAGCAGGGTTGTTCGTTTAAAACATTCTGTTTAAAACAATCTGTTTTAAACATGTTTTAAACAACCACGACTTGTTTAAAACAGTTTGTTTAAAACAAGATTGTGTTTTAAACGTGTTTTAAACACGTTGAAAAACAACCGCAACTTGTTTGAAATGTTTTGTTTGAAACAATCTACAAAAACAAAAAATGCTTTTTGCTTATTTATTCAATTTTCAACGTTTTTCGGATATTGTTGCCAATAAAACCATTACATGGTTGCTGCTGTTTTGAAAAATCGGAATTCCCTGAGTTTTCCAGGTTTTCCAGAAGGATTCTCAGTTTTTTCCAGGGCTTTTTTTCCAGGGTTTTATCTGAGGACAAGACAAAAATGGGAGGGTGCAGACAAAAATTGCAAGACAAGAATGTTCTTCAGGTGTCATCGTTGGAAATTTAAAAAAAAATGTAAACTAAAAAAATGTTATGAAATTCTGTTTTCCATTTTTTTGGCTGGTTTTTCTGGAAATTTTCAGTTTTCCAGGGCTTTTTCCAAAAATCCATGAGTTTTCCAGGTTTTCCAGGGTGCGAAAAAAATTCCCTGAGTATTCCAGGTTTTCCAGGTTGTTGCCTTTTTAAAGTACCTACCATTGTCACTAAATTATTGCAAAATTAGCCTTGACAGCTTTTGGAACACGTTTAAACCTGTTTAAAACATGTTTAAAACACGTTTTAAACAATGGGAAAAAACAGATGAAAAGAAAACGTTTAAAACAAAAAATACATGTTTTAAACGTTTAAAACGTTTTTTATGTTTTTTTAAGAAAAAACATGTTTTTTTCCAACCCTGGGTGCAAGATAATTACATATTGATAAAAACACAGGATAATGATCAGATATCGAAAATTAATAACACCTGCTACATGTTTCTCAAGAATATTCGTAAAAACCAAGTCCAATATGGTTTGAGACAGGCCAGCTACCCGCGTTGGGAATTTAATAGTTTGGTAAAACTGATTTACATGCATGGAATCCCGAAATTGGTTAAAAGTTGGCCCACATTTGTTTGCATCAAGATTGAAGTCCCCCATGAAGAATGCATGTGCAGATGGGGGAATCAGAGAAAGTACACCCTGAATTCTACATTGAAAATCCTTTGATATGCACCCAGGGGCTCTATAAATGACAAAAATATAGAGATTGAGGGACCTGCAAAGAATTTTATCAAAAACAATCGAAATCCCAATAATTTCCAAGAAATCCGGAATACAAAGAGTAGCAGTAGGGATAACTGAAAAAACAAACCTATCATGCAAGTAAAGTGCAACACCGCCTCCTTTTTTCCCAGTTCTATTATACACACTCAGGGAATAATTGGGGAGTTGAAATAGTGCTTCCTCACCAGAGGACAACCAGGTTTCTGTGATCCCAATAATTTCAAAAGGACGATCCATTTTCAACATGGCAAGAAAAATTTTTAACCTATCGAAGTTTTTGCGCAGACTTCTTAAATTACAGCAACATGCAGTGAGAGAGCCCAGTGGTATAGCTTTATAAACATCGACTGTCTTCAGACTACAATAAGTATTATTCATTTAATTGAACAAAGAAACAATGACATTCTTCAAAACACTAATCCAGGTTGGCTGCAGTTCTACAGACATTGTGAAGCTTGACCAAGTCCTCTTGAGATTCAATGATGCAAACTCGAGATCCATCCTCCTTTCGCATAAATATGCGGCAGTCCTTCGTCCAGACATATTTCCAACTATGCAGATCACGAAAGCGTCTAGCAGCAGCCAATAAATCAGCATAGAATGGCGTAAGGTGGTCTGAAACCATCACCAGAGTATTCGGACAGTCCTTAAAGCCGATATCATGGAGGTGCAGCTTTGATGACCTCAGTGATGACATGAAGCTGTTTTTCCAGTCGCGAGAAAGAAAACGAATGATGACAGAGTACGAGCCATCCTTGTTGCGGGCACCCAGGTAATGTAGTGTGTCAACATGAACATTGCACATCAGCTGAACACCGATCTTGGTCCCAATTATCTCGACCAACTCATGCAATGCACGTGGATTGTCCTTCAAATTGACAAACGGTAGTCCACGGACAATGGCGTTGTTGATTCTGGAGTACTGATCTGCCTTTATTTGTTGAACAGAAATCCTAGAAATATCAACTGAGTGGGTGGTTAGCATAGTTTGATGGTGCTTCAATTCATCAGAAAAACTGTTCAATGTAGTAGACAGTTCAGATAATTGCACTTTGAACGAATCAAATGATTCACTTAGAAATGACATAGCCTTCGAATCCTCGAGCTGTGTAGACTGAACAGCAGATATCTTTTTATCCAGACCGTCTAGCTTGTCCAGCATCTTACCAAGGATAGGATCAGAACACCCACTATCGTAGGATTTCAGAGTTGGCTTCGCAGCTCGGGATGGTGTAGATGGAATAGCAGTGCCAGATCTGTCTAAATTGGCAGGAGATGAAACAGAACCAGTAGATTGTCTCTGTACGCAATTCTTGCACAGCCAAGACCTCCGATTGTCCTGTGAAATATCTTGATAAGCAGCATCGTCAAGACCACTACAACGCTTATGGATCCAACCATCACAGGCATCACATTGGATAGCAGGACCTTTGTCGCTTATCTTCTGGTGACAGGTTCCACAGAAGTCACCACCCTTGGTTTTCGGAGTCATGATATTGAACCAGAAGAAATTGATTTGGGAGGTCAAGAGTTAATCCTCCAGTCAGCAGCAGCCTAAGATTTCCTAAAATACCTAAAGCCTAATTCCCCTGTCTCAAAGAAACAATGTGTTTCACCTCAACTGTCAGGTCCATATTGGAATATTCCACTACTTCCTGGGCTCCATTTCAGAGGTGTCACATTGATGCACTGGAGGCTGTGCAGAGGAGAGCCGCAAGATTTGTCTCGGGTAATTTCTCCTTTGATGTGAGTGTTACTTCCCTCTTAAATGATCTTGGTTGGGAAACACTTGAGCGACGTCGAGTTGTGCATGGTCTCTCTGCTTTTAGGCAATGTATTACCAAATGGGGGGTTGGGGTGATGGACCGTGGAACTTCAGTTTGAACACACTCCCCACCAGATCGGGTGGTTTTTTGTCTTTTGTCCCTCCTCAAACTTTTAAAAATGTGGACAGACATGTATTTTTTGCACGATACATCTTTGTGTGGAATAGGCTGCATCTTTTTCCAGAGGTTCTGGACATGTCTGAGAACCAATTTATCCAGGCAATACGAACTAGGCTAGATTCCTCGTTAATTACTTAGGCCCATTGTGTAGGTAGTTCCTTCAGTTTTCTAATTGGCTTCCCCCCTTTCTTTCTCCTCATAAACTTAATTCAAGGGACTTTTTAAATTCATACCAAATTGCCTGCACACTGAGATAGGTACTTTTGTTTGTCTTGCAACAACAATTCATCTTGAGGTCTTGTTCACTGGTCCAATCACGTGTTATGTTACCATGGAGCAACTGACATCCGACAAGGTATGACCGCATTTTTATTCATTTGACTGTATTTTTGTTGTCCCGTTCATATTTGTTTTAACGGCCGGCACTTTATAAATTCAAATTTTTGGCACAAAAATGACATGCCACCTTTATGGGGCCAATTTATTTTGACTGAGTCAATTGTAAACATTTTGGTTACGCCATGCATCATTCATCTAAAAACTGGCGTTTTATCCTCTGCACTATCGGAATGGCGTTTTATCCTCTGCACTATCGGAATGTGATGCAATTTTTGGCCAAAATGGCTGTTGACTGCAAGACTGCATTGGTGTTGACATGCACCACAAATTTGTTTGCATCTCTCCGACGGCATTGGTTGTTTTTTTTAATTCTTGACACTGGACTTTGTCCTACGGTGGCGTCGGCGGGGGGACTCCGTCCCCAGTTTAAAAAAAAGACTGTCAGGACTTAGGCCTACCCCTTATTTGTCTTCTCAGGATCTTCTACATCTCGGTCCCAAAGGTGATGCCGCTTCCAAATTGTCAAAACACTTTATTTATTGACAAGAGCCAAGCTTCAACACTTCAGAAGCTAAAACTTCCTTTGAAATCACAACACTCAAGTGGGTTCACTTTATTTTCCTGTTCCAAAATTTTTTTTAACAAGAAAATAGAAAAGTAGGTAATCAAAAATTATCATCGAATCTCCATGAAGCAATCATAACAACACAACTTTATGACAAATCGAAAAGGAAAATAACCAATGCTCATTGAATCACGATCAACACTTGTGTGATCCTTCTCCCTTCACCTTTTTCGTTTCATCGTTTTGATCGGAGATTTTGAATTTGAGTTTTTTCGACATGGGTCATCTTCCAGTCGTTGATTAAACTCAGATTATCTGGTTAAAAAGTTAATTCTCCGATTTCGGTGGTTTAAGCCCATGCGACTGTCTATAGGAATGCAAGTTTTGCACTAAAAATGGGGGTTTATCTTTTTGGCAGATAACGTCGACAAGACAAGACAAGACAAGACGTAAGGTATGATGCCTTCTTTTCGGCAAAAACCCACAACCTAAAATTTACTTTCGACTAAAAAGGCAAAACAATTGAAGAAAAACATCTTTCACTCACTCACAAAACCCCAATGCAACACAAAATTACATACCTACATTATAGAAATACCTAACCACTATCTAGCCCAACTCAAACTTGAACCCACACAGCAAAACATAAGTTTAAGTCAGGCCTACCTACCTACCTAAAGACAAAATGAAATGGGGGCTCGAAATGGGGCTTATAACGTCGCATTTTTATTGTTCGTTCCCGAAAATTCTCCAAGTAACACATGATCTAAGGCAACGATTTCTGCTCCTCGTGTTTGCGGTTCTGTGCTGTGTGTTGAATTGCAATTCATGGTTTTCTGGGTCTTGAATGTCGACATCGTTACCTGCCTGATGTTTTTTGCACCAAATGTTATGACATTTTTGCTTTGTCAAGCCGCTCGACACGTCCTGTTGAATTGCGCGAACGGAATTATTATTCCCATACATTTGCTGCTGAAACCTCGAGTCAGAGGCAGTGTTGCCAGATGGATTTTTAAAAAACCGCGAGATTTTTGTGAAAAACCTGCGGAAAAGCGCGTAGAAATTTCAAAAAATAGCCAAAAAAATCGCAGACTGCAAAATCACAACGGCGTATCTAAGTGAAATCTGAAATTCCACCCAAATTCTGAATTTAAAGGTTCGTGTAAACATTCCCGTCTAAAAGGGAAAAGAAACCTTTGGATTAGAATGTCGTTTTGAGGAATGAAATGATTTTCCTCAAATTGAGAAAAAAATTCCCCAAAATTTGAAAAAGATTTCTCCAAGAACAAAAGGTTATAGGTACCAGGCAGGGTTGGAAAAAAATTTTTTTTAAGAAAAAACATAAAAAAAACGTTTTCAAACCTTTAAACCCTTAACCTGGCGGAGACATGTACACATGACACATTTTCTTTGCCATAAGCTGGCGGTTGGTTTGCCAAAAAAAATAAAAAAAAAATTTCTTGCCTTTTATCAATCGCTGAAACCTCTTCTTCGCAATCATGAAGAGTCCAGATGTCAATTCCGGCTGCAAGGCATCAAGAATGATGAAAGAAGGGGTAAAAATCGGTGTCATGTACACATGACGGCTTCACAAAAACTCAATTTTGGGACTTGGACACGACCCCTGACTTTTTTTTTATCTTCAGGTTATTTGTGGTAAAGTCAGCTTTTCGGATGACACCCAGTGCCGGGGGAAGTACTTCCCCCGGCACTGGGTGTCATCCGAAAAGCGCTAAAATGAACCGTTTAGCCGGAAAGTGGCGAAAAAGCCATCAAAAACTGGTTTCTTTTTCCAATGCAAAATCTGCGAAATCGGTGTCATGTGTACATGACGTATTTGGCCACATTTTTGTGCCCTAAAACTCTTGACAAGGTTACTCATAGGTAGTCTGAAGTCATATTGAGTACAAATACATATACTTTTATACACTTATTCACGCTGGAAGACCAAATAAGTGAGAAAATATGCATCATCAGTCTTGATTTGCTGGAGAAAATCGTTGACAATGGTGTTGGCATACCTCACAAAAGCTGAGGAAACTGAATAATCCATAAGATGAGCGCACCATATGGCTTTGCCGATAGAGAAAGAAACCAAAATCTTTATGTGCATTTTTCTCCCATTTCATTTTATTTTTTCTCTCATCGAGCCATTATAGAAAGGGGTAGAGCTTTTGACGACGTTTTCAATGCCATTGGGGGGTCCATTGCTTTGTTTGCGGACTCACTGGATGTGATTTTCGAAGTTTCGGTTTTTCCATCTGCTTTGCTATACAATCTAAAGGCCCACAAGTTCAAAATGAAGCAAGTGGGTAACATGAAGCAGTGTGGAAGCATGTCCGATTAGGGCTTGTGCGTACTTTTGGCGCCAAAATGATGCATAGGCATCAGCAATGAATGTCCGTCTGAAAATTAACGAATCGCAGCATGGTTTGGCGGTAAAAACTTGGTGCAAAAAATAGTGTCATGTGAACATGACACCGCCAGGTTATGTCTTCCTACCCCACCGCCAGGCAGAGGGTTAAAACATGTTTTTTTTTTGTTTTAAACTTTTTTTTCTCCATGTATTTTTTGCGTTGTCAAATATAAATGGCAAAAAGCGGTTGCAATGCAAAAATGCCAAAATTGATGACGTCATAATTTGAGACGTGATTTGCTGTTGCGAGCAGTGATGCCAGATCGCGGGTTTTCCCGCGAAATTCCGCTGGTTTTTGAGCTTCCCCGCTGGAAAATTTTGGGTTTCGCGGGTTGCGGTTTTTTCGCGGGCTCGGCTCCGCAGTCCGCGGTTTTTCCGCTTGTTTTTCCAGCAGATTGTTTTTTGTTTCTTGGTTTCTGGGTTTTTGCCAGTTTTTGTGGATTTCTCGATTTTTTCTTTTTTGGAAATGTCATTTGACATTTTGCGAGCAAAAATTCGATTCATCCATTGACTGTCTCGAGTTGATTTGGATTCATGACAAAATTCTTTTCATTCATTCTGATTCACAAGTCGCATTAACCAACGGAATTTCCGCTCATTTTTTTAGCTTCCCCGCGGAAAATTTTTGGGTTTCGCGGGTTGCGGCTTTTTTTGCTGGTTCGGCTCCGCAGTTCGCGGTTTTCCGGTTGTTTTTCCGGCAGAAATTTTTGTTTTTGATTTCTGGTTTTTGGTGGAGTTTTTCCATTTTTTCTCATTTTGGAACAAAGTTGCCTTTTTGCGAGCAAAAATTGAATTCATCCACTCACTTTCTCCTCGAACAGAGTTCGTTGTAATCATATTAATTCTTTTCATTCATTCGCTGTTCGCGAATCGCATATACAAAATGCATTTCATTTCTGAACAACGGCGAAAAAAAGCAGCATTGACCGCGAAAAATTGACTTGCTTTGCTGGTGAAATTCGACATGACTCTCGCTGATTTTTTGCATGCAATAAATGCCAACTGCAAGAGTGA
>JASGXE010017005.1:0-10105 GCA_030068105.1 Sinentomon sp. SZTP_YWyxl
TTTGGAAACTGATTTGTGGTGACGCTGAAACCATTCAGAAGAATGTAATTATTCGAACACCACATAACAATACATAGAGTGCTATTCTTATCATGAAGAAAAAGGTTGACTTCTAGTCGCGAAGATATTTCGATATAATTTGAGATATATGATTAACTCTGTATCTCGACCGGAAGAGAATATCGGCGGTCTTGCACCAGTCTTACTCCCTGCTCGATTTAACCATGACAAGATATGAAAATGATGAGGTGCTTTTATTACGATGGATTTATTCGGTCATTTATTTCCCTTTGCCATTTTCAGTGCAGGCATTTGAGACCCAACAGCTTAAAGTTATAAAGTTCCGACATGTTAAATAAAATGTCTTGGTGACCTAAAACGTTGCCGCAAAAAACGAAAATGGAAGTCCTTGATGTTCACTTCACGTTATGGGCATACATATACAGTTGCGACCTGCAACGGTTACTGCATATCTCCGGAAGGTCATCACGAAAGAAGTTATTTGACGAAAGGATTTTTTGACGAAATTTGTTTTAACGAAATTGTTTTTTGTTTGAAGGCACCCCGAAAAGGCATGAAGTCGTGTTGCGTACACATATTCAAACCATATCTACCAGTATGATGCAGACAGTCACTTTAGCGATCTAGCAACAGTTTCAAAAACTGTGTGCACAACGACAAAAATTGTCAATCATTGCACCGTTAAAATAGTGCAAATGCAATATTCGGGATATTTTACTCTATCAGCCACCGTAAACACGCGTTTTATTCGAACACACAATTGCAGAGTGATTTTCCGTCCACATTTTTTCTATTCATGGATTCTAAAGATGTCTGTTGAATTAAAAAAAAAAGATGCGTCTCTCCATTTTTATCAAGTGGTAAGTAATAACATGAATGTTTGCTTGTTTAACACGGAAGCAGTAAACATCCTGTACCCGCTATCCCATGCCCATGTATTGGAAATGCTAACCATTGGATTTGATACTCTTAACAAGCTTTTCCGGAGAAACTTCTTTATCGTGACCAACTGGAGGGCAGATAAAGTGCAGTGTAAGTTTGAGAAAATTACAAATAAGGAACTTCTCAAGTTAAACTGCAATGGAATTTGGAGGAAATCAAAAATAAGAATCTTCTAGTGATAGAGGGCAATGAAATCTGGAGAAAATCAAAATCTGAAACCTCGCGAGACAAAGTGTACTTTTAGTTCGAAAAAATTAAAAAATACCTGTATCAAGATGAAGCGCAGTTTGATTTAGAGAATAAGTGACAAAAAAATCACAGATCAAAAACAGGTTGGAAAAATGTTGAATGCTTTGCTGAAAAGAAGAAATTCTCTTACGAAGTTTCATATTTTAATAAAAGAGATGAATTTTTTGGCGTGATGGTTTTTTTATTTTTTTTTTAAATATGGTTTAATGTGGTATCTAAGGTAGCCTGAGGCAAGAGACGGGAAGACTCATAGAATAAGGGGTACTGGAAATAAACCGAAAAGGTCCAGGGAGAGGTTGGAGGAATTCTTCTTGACGGGAGATGAATGCATCCAGATGCCAGGAACATAGTGAAATACTGGACAGATCGCAGGAAGTAATGGAAAATGGAGTGGTACTGCGGCAAATGTTCTACTGCTATTTTTGAAGTTCAAAACCTTTTTGCAAACCTCTTAGAAGTGCACATGAAATTGGCAGATAGAGGGTGGGTACAAAACCGTATAGTGCAGGACGCAAGTCGTAGCCGAAGTTATTGAAGTTGCATCAGAAGGCACTTATACGTATTTTAGCGGCAACATTTTCCGGTAGACTGTCCAAAACAGATTGTCGTTTGCAACAATATGCAAACAGAACATTGAAGCATTGACCCTTGCCCATTGTTGCAACCACAAAATCAATTTTGAATTTTTATGGAAATATTTTTATATTATAGAAGAGCCCGATGCAAAATATCCGTCCATTCTAACGCAGCTTCAAATCTCAGCACAGCCTGATTCCGAGAAAAAAACAAACTCATATTGAATGAAGTGCACTGCTGTTGAGTCACCACATTGCCAATTATTCAGATCGATGTGTATGTGTGTGGAAAGAGATAGTCTATGTAATCCGAGAACACAAAACTGCATAACTGTTTCGCTTATTTTTATTGCCTTTGTATACCAAGGTACCGTGTTCGACACCGCATTTGCAGTCCATTTTTTTAAATTCAAACTTAAGCAATAGCTAACAACAATTTGAAAAACAGTTTTTATCGGCGGATTACCTTGACTCCAGCAGGCAGGCGTTGTCTCAATTGGCATTGGTGGGCTACTTAATTTTTAGTTTGCGATAGTTTAAAAGAAAGATTCTTCCCCAACTGGTTACAATTTTTTAAATACCCGTGTGTTCGCAGGCTGCAAGATAGGTCCAGCAGGCCTGAAATGCAATCCTTAAGAATTGTGTTTTCAGGATTTCTCGTTTTTTTTACAGACACCTCGGCCAAGATAATTTTCTCGGTCATTGTCGATATTGAAGTTTTAAGTCGTTGAGAATTATGCACATAAGACACATGCTAACCGGCGCCTGGTTCCATTGTGACATTCGAGCTCACACTCTTCGCAAGATCACTAGCTGTTACAACTGACTTAGGTGTCGGAATTTTGGAGCTGCTGTCGGGTGAAGCTGTAATTATTCCAAAGCGCATATCTAAACTGAAGTGTGCCTCACGTCGAAATCTCGAAACATCGCAACGTTTGAAGAAATTTTGAAGGCCAACAATCAGGGATACCAAAAAGGCACATTCGTATTGGGCGACGATATTCAAACCATATCAACCAGAATGATGCAGACAGTCACTTTAGGGATGTAGATACACAACAAAAACTGCGTGCACAAAAACAAAAGTTGTCAAGCATGGCACAGTTAAAATTGTGTGAATGAAATCTTCGCAAAAAATATATTTACCTATAAACGGCCACCTTAAACGCGTGTTTTATTAGAACAATCAGCCGTAGATAGATTTTCCGTTCACATTTTTCCATTCATTGATTCTTAATACGTTTTACCATATTTATCAAGTAAATAGGTAACAACAAGAATGTGTGCTTGTTTAAACACGGAAACAGTAATCCTACTGTATCTGCTATCTCAAGCCCCTGTATTTGAGTTACTCTTATGCACGACTGTATGAAGAAAGTGTTGGGAACTTCAGTGAACGCCTACTTAGTGAACGGCCTACTGTTAAAATCGGTTGTTCGATTCTGGCTTGCTCCATAAATTTCTCGGGAGTGCCATTACTTGGTTCCCAAAAAGGGGCTGCGTTACCTACCCAAAACATAATTAATAACGTTAGTGGGGTGGAAAATTGTTAATTTTGGTTAGTTCAAAATAAAGTTTGTTCACAAGAATGATAAATTGTTTACATATGCCGCTCAGTGGAATCGATAAAAGGCATTACATTGTGGTATTCCGGCAGCACATCATGAAATAGCACCAGTACCAACAGCGAAAAATTAGATACGAGCAATGTCAGTGACTGTGTCTTATACCACCGGAAATACTCTTAGCAATTCATTGAGTGTGGTCATTTTTCTTGCTTGCCGCATAGTGTTCCCCAGACCGCTGTAACATAAGGCGTTTAGCCTGAGATCTCTGTGTTTGAATGATGGTGCAGTGCTTAAATGCCATTTCTCACAAAAAAAATTTCCATTTCCCATAAACCATTCTGCGCCATTTCCCAAAACAAAATCTGGGTGTGCATGCAAATTTATTCCTCAACACATGTCAACATCACCCCCAATCCATGGGGAAATGCTTATTTGAGATGGAAAGCTTTAACATCACAAACTTCCGTATCCTACTTGCTTCTTTTTAAGTTTTTGTTTGGAAGATGTTTTACTAAAACGGTTAGCTCAATCATGTCGACATAATAAAAACAACTCTCCCCTGCCTGTGTGACGAATAGCACACTCTGCCATGTGCAGATGAAAGACCAATCTTACTAACCGCCTGATTTGACCAACTCGGCAACCTTGCCAATAGGAACTTCTTCATTGTGGCCTATTAGGAACGGCGACAAGAGATGTGATTCTGTGTTAATGTTCGACTTACGTTCGCTTTAGGTAAAACTTTAGGTAGAAGACCCCAAGTTAGCCTCGTCCGAATACATATACTTTAGCGGCAGAGTTTTTAGGTAGACTGTCCAAAACAGATTGTCGTCGGCGACAGTACGCAAAGAGAACAATGAAACCTTGACCACCGGTGCATATTATTTCCCAACCCACTTCCGCATGCGCGTCTCCGATTGTTTGATGGGAATTCCAGCCAATTCAAAATCCAATTTTCAAAACCAAACTTAACCAATCCTTATCTGACCTAACCTAACCTTATTGCGACCCTAGAAAGATTTGCGAAGCGGTGGCAAACATACCAAATTGCAAAAGGCGGTGGCAAGGCAAAAATCCCAAAATTGATGACGTCACAATTTCAGACGACGGGATAGGCTGTTGCGAGCTCCGAGTCTGCTGAAGTGGATTGGAAAAAACATTATTCTGAAGTTGCAAGGCAATAAACCAACGAGCATGATTGTAGCTCCCATCAGCCTGTTATGCGTGTTGCAGTGGGTTATCGGAAAAATATTCCTTCACTTGTATTTGCACGAGGAACATTTCCCCACATTTTTTGCGTTCTGTCGTGCGCACCCTGTGATTCACGGGTGCGCACAGGGTGATACACGTGTCTTGATAAAAATTCAGATTAATATATCCAGCTGGCGTTCCTGGGAGACAATGGCTGGCATGCTACTTTTCGACCCGTTTATTCTTCAGAAAACTCTGACAAAGCCAGACCAACCCGACCTCATAACCTTCCAGCCCTATACCTCAACTGATAGCGTATGTTAGCAGCCGGCTTGGTGCTAATCCAACCTATAATGTCAGCAGATCACACCTTGTGCGATGCCTCCTCCCACCGGCCTTTTGGGCGTTGCGGTGAGGGGGCGCAAAACAAGGGAATATCGTGCGAAAGGAAGAGGGATTTACATGATTTGCCCGTTATTCTACTGCAAAATATCGTCCATTGTGACGCGGCTTAAGATCACAGCATAGCCTGATACCTCTAGAAGCACAAACGCATGTTGAATAAAGTACACTGCACGTTACCAATTTGGGGCCTTGTGTGTATGGAAAGAGATTTATTTATTATTTATTTATTTTCAATCTTACACCTCCACAAATAGAGTGGTGGAGGGTGGACGACACAAGGACACACAGTCCAGAGAAAAAAATGAAAAAAAGACAATCATACGCTGAAAAAAATCGCACTCCTACGTAAAAACAGACTATCACGAAAAGCCCACAGGCCTGTGGCATCAATTTTAGCTGGTGCGACCTGCTGGCATCCGACGAAGAAAATGGAGGATTGTTGGCGAATCAGACCGAAGACCATTCCAGTCGAGGACAGTTCAAGGGAAAAAAAGAATTGGCTGGAATTTTGCGTTTGAAGAAACTATGTTGAAGGCTCAGGCTATTGTCAGTGCAACTTTGTGATAGTGTTGATAGACTATGCTATCCGAAATTACACAACCGCATTCCTATTTCTTCAATATCATAATCACCTTGTTTTGGAAGGGACCGTGTTCGACACTACATTTGCAGATCATTTTGTTAATTCAAAGTTAAGCAAAAACTAGCAACAGGCGAAAGCTTTAACAATAGGAAAAACATTTTATTGGTGGATTTATTTGACCCCAACAGGCAGGCGCCATATCAATTGGCATTGGTGGGTCAGTGAATTTTTAGTCTACGTTAGTTTAATTGAAATAATTCTTCCGCAGCAGGATACAATTTTTCAAATACCCGTTTTTTGCTAGGTTGCGATGACCATCATGCCTGAATTGTGGGAAAACATGCAATGTTTAAAAATAGTGTTTTCAGGATTTCACGTTGGTTATTAGAGACACTTCTACCAAGATAATTGTCTCGGTCATTGTGGATATTGAATTCGTTGGGATTTATGCAGATAATGCACGTGCTAACCGACTCCTGTTTCGATTGAGACATTCGAGTTCAGAGACTTCGTAACATCACTAGATGTTGCAACTGGCTTAGGTGTCGGAATTTTGGAGCTACTGTCAGATGAAGCTGAAATTATTCCAAAGCGCATATCAAAACTAAAATACGTGCCATAACATTCAGCAACCTTTACTTGTTTCTCATCTCGTCGAGATCAGAAAAATATTTTTGAGAAGGCGATTTTGGAGAGGTAGCTTATCTTAAGCACTTTGTTATCTTTATCGCTTTATGCCCGGTCATTCCAAGCGTGGTTAACTTTACCAGTGGTTAACTTTAAGTTCGACTTAACCAACGGTTAACCATTTGGTTTGTTCTTTCAGTTGGTAACCAGAGGTCATCTTTCTGCCATGGTTAAAGTTAGCACTCATCATGGATTTAACCAATGGTTAACTTTTGCGTTCTTCTGACACATATTTGTCGCTAACCACTTGTTAAATTGAATTGACCATGGTTTTTGACCCTCCGCTTTCGGCTGATTTACATGTCATGCGACAAATCCCAAATCCAAATTTTGTCGCTTCCAAAATTTTGAAGTCCGCAAAACGACAAACAAGACATGAAAACGCTTTTTGGATTTTGATTTTGATTTTGATTTGATTTGATTTTTGCATCACCCTGCAGGATAATTATAAAGATGTGTGAAACACCAACCATGATAACCTGCGAAGAGTTAAAAGAGAGCAACGTTTATTGTGATCGACGACAGAGTTCTGAAAAATGACGCGGTTTGAATTCAAACGCAAAAACGCACGAAACAGAAAAAACAAGACTGGAAATGCAATTCACCTTTCCCATCAGTTCGACCAAAAAACGCAAAACTTCGCAGAAAGATAAAAAACTGTTTCCATGGAAACGAAATGACGTCAAAAATCATTGCTTCACAAATTGCGGCGTCGCCAGCGAATCCCGTGCTCGATTTGTAAAATTTTATAAAATGTGGGGTTTTTCAAACGGTGGGACGTTTCATTTTGTGGGTCCGCATTCGACACTCTCCCCGGATTTTGATTTATTCGCAATTTTAGAGACGTCCTTCCCTGCCCTTCCCCACAGCGCTTCAAGGCAGGTACAACTTTCAAAATTTTTCCTGCTTTTTCATCGTTTTGCGACTGCGACTGAGCGGAATTGAGCATCGACCTGTCTGTGTATTTTCGAAACCTGTCGAAATCGCAGGTTGCACTGACGTCATTGCAACAAAAACCTCATTTATACAAACTAACGAAAAAAACTTTAAGCTATTTCAACCTGACCTAACCTTTCCTACCCCACCTTGACCCACTCTGGGTTTCCGCCCATTGCCTGGTGTTCCCCCAGCAACAAAAATGCAAAACGTCCAGCCGTAAAAATCCGAAAAAAGTCTGACGCTAACTGGAATCGATCCCTATGCGGCGGATTAGCTGTCCAATGCCTTGACCACTAGACCACCTATGCAGCTGCCGAAATTCGCTTTCGCGTCTGCCCTTGATCAAGTGTGTTCAAGAGCGTCTGCAATAAAAAATGACGTCAGTCCACTAGCGATTTCGGTAAGTTTTAAAACAAACGACCTGGGTGGCGAGCGGACGTTGTGTACAGGGTATTTCTGAAATAGTTGGCATACTTCGTTTTTGACATCGTGGGGCCATTCTTAACAAAAACGATAGAGTGACTTTTTGCCATCCGATGACTTCTGGGGGTACTCGTCGAAAAACAACATGGGACGATATACTGCAATTCACGACATCACAACGAGGTCACAAAAAACGAACTTATTACACATTGCAAAAACAAAGCAAATGCTTAACATAACACTCATGAATGGCAAGAATGCAATCTTGGACGGCAATAAATGGATTCTCTGCCATCCGTGCATGTAATGTTATGCATTTGCTTGTTTTTGCAATGTGTCATAAGTTGGGTTATGGTGATCTCGTTGTGATGTCGTGAATTGCAGTGTATCGTCCCATGTTTTTTTTTTCGGCGAGTACCCCAGAAGTCATCGAACGGCAAAAAGTCACTCTACCTTTTTTGTTCAGAATGGCCCCACGATGTCAAAAACAAAATATGGTCAACTATTTCTGAAACAACCTGTTTATATAGATTAAGGGTGGTCAAGGGGCCAAAACTTGAAGGGCTACTTAACTGGAAACAATAACTACTGCATTTTGAAACGGTTATCAACAGAAAGGGCAGAGCACCATTTTCCATTTTCGGCTTCCTTTTCCAGTTTCTCACACGTACAAAATTTCGGTCGTGGGCCATTGATAGAAGTATGGGTTATCTGGTTAATAATTCTGGAATATCCTCTTTATGTGTTCAAGTTGCCTTCCTCCTTATACACACACTTAAAAATGTTGAGTAAAATGTGACCCAAGTTGGGTCAAATTTGACCCAACTGTTGAGGCAAATATGAGGCATCCCTTTTGGGGTCAATTTGACTCAAGGGAGTCGGGTCACCATTTTGACCCAAGAAAATGGGTCAAAATAAAAACCCAACCGCTGGGTGAATTTATACCTTTTCCTTAGGTCAAGATGACTAAAAAGTTGGGTCATTTTTATCGTTCATTGTTGGGTTAAACTGATATTACTGCGAGGTTATGTTGACCCATTCAGTTGTTTAAAATCTGAACCAATGTTGGGTCATTGCAATTATATTTCAGAGTCAACTCAAAGCATTGATTTGTGGGGCTGTTGATCCACTGTTGGGTCATATTAATATATTTTCTGTGGTAATTTTCATTCGCATGAATTGTTAGAATTTAGGAACAAATGTTGAGCAAATTTCAGCGTTTCTTTCACACGGTTGTTCAAGCAAGAGCGGCAGCAACGTGGTTTTGATTACTTTCTGCCAATTATAAGAGAAAATGACCAGTTATTTATTGACCAAATTGATTCTTGTGCAAATTGTATCTCAGATTTTTCATGCGGTTTGGACGCTAAATATGTAAGGACTGGCCAGTCCTTAAATTTTATGCTGAATATTTTGTCTGGATATTTTGTTTTAATTTCAGTTGAAATTTAAGAACTCTCTTTCAATCCTTAAACTTCATGCCATAAAAATATCAAAATGGGTCTTTTTGAAATTTAAGAAATTCCATTCCTTAAATTTCATGAGAAAGAAAATCTTATTTTTTAATTTCCGATGAAATTTAAGACTGGATGACCAGTCTTAAAATTTCAAGCAGAAAATCTTCTAAATTTTTATTTTTCGTGATGAAAGTTAAGGACCGGACAGCCCTTAAATTTCACCAGCGTCCAAACTGCATGAAAAATCTCAGAGTCAATTTGCAAAGGGAAACAATTTGGCAATAATTAGCAGAAGTGTAATAAAAACCCAGTAATTGCCGTTCTTGTCTGAACAACAAAAGACAAAAAATGTCAAAAGCCGCAAACGGTTTTTGAAAACAACAAAAACACACCACGTGTGGTTTAAACATTTTCAACTTCACGGGTCTCAGCAGATGAAAAAGAACCAAGCTTGTCAAGCTGGAACGACTGCCTGCACATCCAGAAAAAGATCTACAGGAAAATCCCAATGCGCCAGACACACGGAGTTGAAGTGACCTCTGGTTTGGAAATGCACCCACGTGCTTGAACAGTGCTGACTGAGTCTTGTCGTTTATCAGCAAAGAATGTGAACACAGGCGGGGGAGAGTATTATCCTGTTCA
The DNA here is from genome assembly GCA_030068105.1 of Sinentomon sp. SZTP_YWyxl. Classification (NCBI taxonomy): domain Eukaryota; kingdom Metazoa; phylum Arthropoda; class Protura; order Sinentomata; family Sinentomidae; genus Sinentomon; species Sinentomon sp. SZTP_YWyxl. The sequence continues at coordinate 9,683 of JASGXE010017005.1, forward strand.
CTTGCATGCACACAATCAAGCCCGCAGGAAAGGAATGCGTGCTTTTGTGCCACGGCCAACACCAATGGAGTGTGAGCTGGTTGGGGTGGAACGTGCGCTGCAGCTGGCTGGTGGTAGGCCGTACAATCTGCTGCGTGCTTTGTTTGCGGTTGGCGCAGGTGCAGAAAGGAATTCAATGCGATGACCCAACCTTGAATCATTTTGAAAGACGTTTCCAGCTTTGGATATAATTCTTGATCCAATGTTGGGTAAAATTATAACCTCAAAATTATCGTCAACTTGACAACCTGTGTTGTGTTGGAAAAATGAACCAATGTTGAGTCAAAATTGCCGAATTCCTGTTGACCCAGCAGATTGGGTCATCCTGTCACTCAACATTTTTAAGCGTGCAGATATGTTGAGGGGCAGATTTCCATGGACATT
>JASGXE010017007.1:0-28416 GCA_030068105.1 Sinentomon sp. SZTP_YWyxl
AAATATTTGACAGCACCGACTGCTTGCATGCGATTTCCGATTGCTTGTTGATTATGTCGTATGAAAGCACAAGCAACACCGTTGGTACCAACAAGGATACAATTTATTGGGCTGCACATTGGACTCAAATGAGGCATGGGCCAAACTTTGAATCGGGGATGTGGACTCCCCGTCTTTTCCAATGTTGGCCCCACATTGGGCCCAATGCATGTGGTTCTCTGGAAAGTCGCACTTGAACTCTGGCATGACTAGACGTCCACGTCCTGGGGCTGCTAAAGACGGGTCGCCGAAAAATGATAAACGATAAACAACGCAATGAGTATACGGAGCTTATCCAAAGCCTCGAACTCAGGCGATATTTAAAAGGACTTAATATTGCAGGGGCCATCTAATTTCAACAGGGCTTGATGCACCTTCACGCCTCACACGAGAGTCATGGTGTTTTGCGGCGCACGCTGCCATTGATTCTAAATGGCGCCTGAGTTTATAATGAACTCCTATGTTCGAAGACTTTTGATAAAGATATAAACGATCGCAAGAGGAAGGTGTATCCGTAGAATATAGAAAGAATGTGCAAAACGTAAAAAATCAGAATATCAGACGGTACCTTTTTATGATTTGTTGGCCCATGCACATGTGTGAAGGGTCAGAACAACCACGATGTCGTTGCTCACACGAGCAAATTAATTAATAATTCTCATCAGGCATGTTCTTGACTGATAAACAAACTCGATCTGTTCCGACGTCGATTTCTTGACTGCAGCACCGTTTTACCGATTAGGTACCATCTGAAACACTGTGTGCCAGGCGCCTGGTACCTAACGACTCCCGCTGGATTGATGAGCAGACGCACCGGAAATTGCATCTACAACCGACATTTAAAAATAACACCCACGAGAATAAATTGCATTGTCGATCAAACGATTGATATACGAACAGAACAGGACATAGTTACACAACATTGCAGGCAAACGAAGGAAAGATTAGGGCAAACGATAGTTCTGTCAGAAAAAAGCGTGCAATGACTGCAATCCTCATATAATATTTTTGAAATCAAGGGCATTTATCAGAATCAACATATGGTTCAAAGAATCAACATTTGTATTGTCGGCCAGAAAAATTTGGTCACGCTGAAAGAGGTGACAAAAGATGATTCTGGAGTACGAATCACGGTTGTAAAGATAACTTCTGCAAGGTATTTCCCACACCAATGATATTGCCTATGTCGGCATTCGAAAATGAGCCACAATACCATGCACGTATTGAACATTTCGGACATAACACTGCATGTTACGCGTTGAAGACCAATAAAAGGAAGCAATTTATTTGTGGGCAATGCAGGCGACGTTGAAGAGCAAATGTAAAAAGATAAGAAGTTCGGAAAGGTATATGGGGAAAAAGTAAATTTTCTTTGCATCGCAAAAGATCTTGACCCAAAAGGTTCGCTCTCACGACAGAGGGACCAGCTTCTGGTTGATTTCATCTCAGGGTTAAATCAAAAGTTGTTCTTGACTTTCAATAAAATAGACTGTCTCAATAAATTATCACCAAACAAAAAAAATTTTTTTTTTTATGATAGACTGATGACTAATCTCTTGTTTGTGTTTCCTCGGGTGAAATTTGCCGCGGGTTAATTCACACCGGAACATCAAATCAATGCGGAAATGTTCATTTCACAACTGGAAAATCTGGCCAGTGTGTGCAGGTGAAACTGCACGCATTTCGCCCTTTGCAACACGGATCAGCATGAGATTCCTGGACTGCACACATATTTCATGGGAATAATAATTGGCAGGGAGCTTGCCTGATTGCCCATACGAGCACGTACAAATCAAACCCTCACAGTGATAAAATGTGTTGCAACCCACGTGTCCGTGAAATGACCACCAAAACCACCTAATCTATGTTTTGAGGAAGATCCCTATGGGACTGGAAACAATGGCGCAGGGGAACCCAACTCTCACGAGTGGGTTCCCTAGAGTACCAAAACTGAACAAAAAGCGTTCAGTGTTCCAGCTGTCGATGATTTGGAGTCCCAAAAAAAAACACAATCTGAACAGAAATAGCTCTTTTTCAAACTCTGCTGGCATGCATGCCTGCATTTGGAGCTTACACAATTTGCAAGCATGCAACCCAATATCAGCTTACACACGGCATTTTCCCATTGGGTTCTCTCAAAACAAAAAGTTTCTGGATTTTGTGGCCCACCCAACAGAAAGGAAAACGGAAGCAGAGCAGCAGCATATCTTTCACAGAATGATAATTCCATTCCATTTATTTCACTGTTTTCGAAATAATGTGCTCCCCGCGATGCCAACATCCCCTACTGCCCGAGACGCCCAGTGTGCCCGTTTTTGAGATCTGATCTGGGGGGCTAATGGTGGTAAAATGGGGAAGCCGGAAGAGAGCCTGTTTTGAGCATTGGATGGTTTTTCTTTTCAGAACTTTTCAGAACTCACTCGCAATTTTTGACGTCGACACCGACATCGAGCGTCCGGAGTCCCAAAAGCCAACAGACGCAACATTTGGTTGGCATATTGTTCTGAGGGTCACCCTGCACTCTATTTTTGCATGAGAGTGCATTCACCGAACCACATGCGATGTGGAAAGTGCAGTCCTTCGAACCAAACCACATGCGTGGTGGAGAGCGCGTAAATGGCACCACTTGTGTACCTTACAGAGAGAGCATGCACCCAACCATATGCGTGCTGGACAGCCCATTCGCCGAACAACATGCGTGGTGGAGAGCGCATTTACGAAACCACATGCGTGGTTTAGAGCCCATTCATCGAACCACATGCGTGGTGGAGAACGCATTCACCGAACAAATTGCGTGGTAGAGAACGCAATTACGAAATCACAAGCGTGGTTTTGAGCCCATTCATCGAACCACATGCGTAGTGAGAGCGCATTCGCCGAACAACATGCGTGGTGGAGAACGCATTTACGAAACCACATGCGTGGTTTAGAGCCCATTCATCGAACCACATGCGTGGTGGAGAACGCATTTGCCGAACAATATGCGTGGTGGAGAGCGCAATTTCGAAATCACAAGCGTGGTTTTGATCCCATTCATCGAACCACATGTGTGGTGAGAGCGCATTCGCCGAACAACATGCGCGGTGGAGAGCGCATTTACGAAACCACATGCGTGGTTTAGAGCCCATTCATCGAACCACATACGTGGTGGAGAACGCATTCACCGTTCAAATTGCGTGGTAGAGAACGCAATTACGAAATCACAAGCGTGGTTTTGAGCCCATTCATCGAACCACATGCGTGGTGAGAGCGCATTCGCCGAACAACATGCGCGGTGGAGAACGCATTTACGAAACCACATTCGTGGTTTAGAGTCCATTCATCGAACCACATGCGTGGTGGAGAACGCATTCACCGTTCAAATTGCGTGGTAGAGAACGCAATTACGAAATCACAAGCGTGGTTTTGAGCCCATTCATCGAACCACATGCGTGGTGAGAGCGCATTCACCGAACAAATTGCGTGGTAGAGAACGCAATTACGAAATCATAAGCGTGGTTTTGAGCCCATTTATCGAACCACATGCGTGGTGAGAGCGCATTCGTCGAACAACATGCGTGGTGGAGAGCGCATTTACGAAACCACATGCGTGGTTTAGAGCCCATTCATCGAACCACATGCGTGGTGGAGAACGCATTTGCCGAACAACATGAGAAGTGGAGAGCACAAGAACGAAATCACAAGCGTGGTTTTGAGCCCATTCATCGAACCACATGCGTGGTGAGAGCGCATTCGCCGAACAACATGCGATGTGGAGAGCGCATTCACCGAACCACATGCGACATGGAGCTGCATGGAGAGCGCAGTTCTTCGTACGAAACCACATGCGTGGTGGAGAGCGCATAAATGGAACCACATGTCTACCTAATAACAGAGAGAGCATACATCCAACTATGCCTGCTGGACAGCGCATTCATCGAACCACATGCGTGGTGGAGAACGCATTCACCGAACAACATGCGTGGTGAAGAGCGTATTTACGAAACAACATGCGTGGTTTAGAGCCCATTCATCGAACCACATGCGTGGTGGAGAGCGCAATTACGAAATCACAAGCGTGGTTTTGAGCCCATTCATCGAACCACATGCGTGGTGAGAGCGCATTCGCCGAACAACGTGCGTGGTGGAGAGCGCATTTACGAAACCACATGCGTAGTTTAGAGCCCATTCATCGAACCACATGTGTGGTGGAGAACGCATTTGCCGAACAACATGTGTGGTGGAGAGCGCAATTACGAAATCACAAGCGTGGTTTAGAGCCCATTCATCGAACCACATGCGTGGTGAGAGCGCATTCGCCGAACAACGTGCGTGGTGGAGAGCGCATTTACGAAACCACATGCGTAGTTTAGAGCCCATTCATCGAACCACATGTGTGGTGGAGAACGCATTTGCCGAACAACATGTGTGGTGGAGAGCGCAATTACGAAACCACATGCGTGGTTTAGAGCCCATTCATCGAACCACATGCGTGGTGAGAGCGCATTCGCCGAACAACAAGCGTGGTGGAGAGCGCATTTACGAAACCACATGCGTTGTTTGAGCCCATTCATAGAACCACATGCGTGGTGGAGAACGCATTCACCAAACAAATTGCGTGGTAGAGAACGCAATTACGAAATCATAAGCGTGGTTTTGAGCCCATTCATCGAACCACATGCGTGGTGAGAGCGCATTCGTCGAACAACATGCGTGGTGGAGAGCGCATTTACGAAACCACATGCGTGCTTTAGAGCCCATTCATCGAACCACATGCGTGGTGGAGAACGCATTTGCCGAACAACATGCGTGGTGGAGAGCGCAATTACGAAATCACAAGCGTGGTTTTGAGCCCATTCGTCGAACCACATGCATGGTGGAGAACGCATTCGCCGAACAACATGCGTGGTGGAGAGCGCATTTACGAAACCACATGCGTGGTTTATAGCCCATTCATCGAACCACATGCGTGGTGGAGAACGCATTCACCGAACAACATGAGAAGTGGAGAGCACAAGTACGAAATCACAAGCGTGGTTTTGAGCCCATTCATCGAACCACATGCGTGGTGAGAGCGCATTCGCCGAACAACATGCGATGTGGAGAGCGCATTCACCGAACCACATGCGACATGGAGCTGCATGGAGAGCGCAGTTCTTCGTACGAAACCACATGCGTGGTGGAGAGCGCATAAATGGAACCACATGTCTACCTAATAACAGAGAGAGCATACATCCAACTATGCCTGCTGGACAGCGCATTCATCGAACCACATGCGTGGTGGAGAACGCATTCACCGAATAACATGCGTGGTGAAGAGCGTATTTACGAAACAACATGCGTGGTTTAGAGCCCATTCATCGAACCACATGCATGGTGGAGAGCGTATTTCCGAAACAACATGCGTGGTTTAGAGCCCATTCATCGAACCACATGCGTGGTGGAGAGCGCAATTACGAAATCACAAGCGTGGTTTAGAGCCCATTCATCGAACCACATGCGTGGTGGAGATGCGCAATTACGAAATCACAAGCGTGGTTTAGAGCCCATTCATCGAACCACATGCGTGGTGGAGAGCGCAATTACGAAATCACAAGCGTGGTTTGGAGCCCATTCATCGAACCACATGCGTGGTGGAGAGCGCAATTACGAAATCACAAGCGTGGTTTGGAGCCCATTCATCGAACCAACATGCGTGGTGCTGTGAGCATTCGCCGAACAACATGCGTCATCAAGGGCATTTGCAAACCTGGAGGTGTTTTCGGTTGCCTAGATGTATTCCGGTACAGACAGAACCATAGGTTTCCAAAGAGAGGTATTTCCAATTCATATTCCCTGTGCACTGCACTGCACTGCACCCCAAACCACACGTTACACGTTGGTTCTCTGAAATTGCAGTTTTGGAATCTGATTTAAGTTGAGCACCGTGTGCTGAAGTTGTGGGTGCCAGCATGAATAATGTCAAATGGCGATCGGAATAACACAGTGTGCAGAGGCTGAGGCGGATGCCAGCAATTATTGACAGGTTGAATGACGTTTGCTCAGCATCGCACGCGAAGAGGCCTTCGTCTGGCTGTGCTTGGTTCAAAAATGCGTTTTTTCGCGAAATTCGCGTGAATTTGTTTTCACAATTTGTGTTTTTCCAAATGTCATCCAGTCAGACCACTCCACGTGATTTACTTGCTCATTGACAGCTTCAATGGCTCTGCCGTTCGTGCTGGAAGGCTGGCTATAGTTACCATTAGGCTAAGCAGAGCAGGACCCGGAATTGTTCCGCATTTGTCCGCATTTTCGTGTCTGTTTGTGATGCTGTCACAATGAATGTGCATTTTTTCTTGTTGTTGTTCCTCCTCCGTATCCGGTTGGGGGTTTGGTAGACGACATTTCGCGTTCGTTTTCAAAAACAGCCGATCAATGAGCATCGAACAAGTGCATCGCATGCATTCATCCGATTAAGTTTCGTTCGTTCGTACCTAACTAAAGCCATGGCGAAAATGCGCTACATTTGATATGAAAACTCCGAGTGCATCTGGCGAAAAATTTATCAAGTTATCGTGCGTAGTCTGCGTGGAAAGAAATCAACTTGCACAGTGAGTTGAATGAAATAGTCTTCGGTGGCTTCGTGGAAAATGCAATCTCACTCATCATCCTTAAGTTGGGTCACCCATGCACAGGCCACATTTTTAGAACTGAACTGCAACGAATGGTTGGATCGTGTATGATGCACGGCCGCAGGTGCAACAAAGCCACCAACCCCAACCCTAACCCCAAGCTTGAAGAAAGTGAATTTCATGTTCAGATGCACCTTTCTCAACGATATGGAAAATTGGAAAGGGAATACTGTTGTGCACAGAAATTTAATTTTCCAGCAGAATACTCTTCATAAAAATTTTATGTCTTAAAACTGTTGGAAAATTGGATTTCCGTGCACAACCTTATTCCTTTTCCATCGTTGAGAAAGGTGCATCTGAATGTGGAATTGACTTTTTTTTAAGCTGAGTGTTAGAGTTAGGGTTAGTGGCTTTGGTGCAGTCGACCAGCAGAGTCATCGGTGAAACGTCCAGTTCGATTTTCTCATCGTGCTCATCTGTATCGAACATAATCGCAACGAATGGTGGATGGCGAACCATGATCCAACTGCACCACCTCGCTTTTCCCCAGAAATAAAAAATGAACAAACTTCCTTGCATGACTCCTCCAAAAAGCACTCTTTTGGGGGATCCCTTCTGGTCGCTTTGAGCGCATGGAAAATATATTCGCAGGTGACTGTGTGTGTAGCTCCCATTTTTGTGAGTGAGTTCTCCTTGAACAAACTCTTTTGCAAACATTCATCAATGACCAAATGAAAATCAGAATTATTTTCGTCGGTCTGCCACCATTTGCCAATTGTGGCAATATTTTTGTTTTAATTTTTCGTTTTAGTCGCATTCGTGCAATCTGGCAACATCTGACAGCGGTTTCCTTTCTTTTATTTTATTTTCTTTTTTGTTTATTTCACAGGGCCTACTCTATTTTTTCTCATTCTTGTTTTATTCCGATTTCAGAAATAAAATGGGTTAAGTCGTTTTAGCTCGTCTTTTGTCGCTTAGGTCAGCTCAGGTTATGATAGGTTAGATTGTGTGTTTGGTTAGGTTAGAGGAATGTCCGTCGTTCAATTAAACTTACTTAATCCAAACTTAACCTTACCTATCCAGCCAAACCATAGCTTATCTAACCTAATTGACTATTGACGACTTAACCCCATTTTGCTCTTCTCGCAACAAAAATGTAAAAAAAATTAAACAGGAAATAGAACAAAGAAAATGCAAAAAGAAAACCGTTTGTCGATATCAGAGGGGACACATCACACAAGTGCACGGCACAGAAATGGCACACCCTGTGCCACATGCAATTGTTACCCCCTTTTGAGTCTCAAACGGGGGAAACAATTGCCGGCTTAGAGTATGGCTATTTTCTGAAAACGTTTCCCTGAGATCGTGTAATTGTGTCCACTGTTGTGCAGTCCTTTTTTCTCACCGTGTTATTGAAGTCGTGACCCCATGTTTTACAATATGGGCACAGGAGATGATTTACTAACTCCAATATATCTACCATTTATAAAATCAGTGGCAGCATACGCCGCAAAATATCATGACAATCGTGTGAGGCGAGAAGTTGCACCAAGCCTTGTTAAATCGGGTGGGCCCTTTTGCTTGGACAAGAACTTTTGGTTGTTCTGTGTAATTCATTAAAGGGTGAAATGACATGTGATTTGTTGCATATGTTGTTGGTGCAATGCTATTAATTAATATAGATGTCTATCCTTGCTCAATGCATTTTGATGAAAATTTGGCCAGCGATTTTATGATTTACTGAGTCGAGGACCCGAAAACCTGCCAGAAACTAAAGCTCTCACGGAAAATAATGAAGCGACACCAAATCGCATAACAAATTCGTGCACATCTCATTTCGCCCACTCAAATTATCGGTATTTGTGACCCTTTCAACCGGATTCTTTGTTGTTGCGACCGGGTGCACTGACAATCAAGGCTGACGTTATTCATGCGAAAAAGGCAAACCAGCAGAACATTTGACATTTCGAACACCATGACCTTTCTGCGAATACCTATATGCACTACGGATAAAGCTATACGGCTGAGTTTCGGTAACCTTTTAAATCATACATTTTTTCATTTCAGGGTAGACAAAAGACAAGCGCACGTCAGACTTAATTGACGTTGCAGAAAGACACTCCCAAATGCAATGGAATCGGGAACTTCTCGGTGTCCTATCGTACCTTTGTTGGTGTCGTATATCGAGTACGATAGGAGAAGTTATACATTAACCAACACATGCACATGCAATCGGCTGTTCCTCTTGTTAAAATTCGACCAACCAACCTCTAGATAATTTCGCACAAAGGAGTCAAAAGCAAAATGATTGCCTTCAAGAAGAAGATCAGTTCGGCATTCTCCAGGATCACCGTCGAGCCGCTGCTCTTCCTCTACATGTTCGCCGGTATCATGGAGATGCTGACCCTTCAGGACCTGATATACTTCCGAATCTGCACCCGGACATTCAACGACACCGTCTGCACCAGTTTGAACGCACCTGAAAACCGGGAACAGCTTGGCGCTGTACAAAAGACTGCGGCCAACTGGACAGTGTTCGCTGTCATACTGACATTTATACCGTCATTCCTGATGAGCAATTTCTACGCTTCCTGGAGTGATCGGTACGGTAGGAAGTTCCCGATACTGCTCCCGGCAATAGGCAACGTACCCGAATTGCTCATATTTCTCTCAATTGCCCTCTCTCCATTGGTGCCACTGGAACTTGTGTTCCTTAAGTGTCTTATATCAGGGTTCCTAGGCGGTCATATTGTGATTAACATGGGTGTGGCAAGCTACATGTCGACGGTGACCACACCGAAGAACAGGACAAGCAGAATGGCTGTGATGCAGGCGTCGGGTTTGCTCGGTGGAATGATCGGACCTTTCGTCAGCGGAGGCTTGCTGAGGGCAATATGGACACGGTGGCATCTTTGGTGTCTGCCTATTTTGCAATGTCATGGTGCTCGTCTACGGATTCTGCTTCTTGAAGGATGTAAAGGCAAAGAAAGCGGATACCACCACCACGCCTGCTGATGCTGAAGAACGTGATCCCAGTAGCGAGAAGAAGAAAGAAAAAGATCCACTTGGCACAGATGAAGAAGGGGTTGAGGCTGAGGGTTGTTTCAAGAAATACTTTGCCTTTCAACACTTCAAAGAATCAATTACGGTCATCTTCCAGAAGAGACCTCCTGACATCAAGAGGACTCTCGTCCTGCTGGTTGTCGTTTCGGCTACCGGCTCTTTCGCAAGCGGAAGTGAGTTTCATTCTTTGGCATTTTTCAATGTTTCAATTCCTCGCTGTCTACTTTCGAGTCAATCTTCTGCTTGGATGAAACGTTTAGAAATATCGAAACGGAATACGAGTATTGGGTTGCATGTGCAGCGCAACCTTTGTTTTGAATGCGACGTTTTTTTTGTCAACGCCGACCAAACAATAATATGGGAAATAACAGGGGAACACGAAATATGGGGAACAGGAAATATGGGGAACAGGAAATATGGGGAACAGGAAATATGGGGAACAGGAAATAATATGGGGATTTTCATGTCGTCATTTTTCCAGAGTAATGGTTTCTTGACCAAAATTCCGGTCATGGATGGGAAGGCTAAACAGGTGGGAATGCCTGCGCATCGAAATTGAGGGTTGGAGAAAGACATTATGAATTTTCGATTGAATAGCTTCACGAAATTATCGAGATGCCAGCAATAAATGTGAGAGTTTATTTTAAAACGACCTATCATCACGAACCGATAAGTTCGGTGAGACAGTGCCGAATTTCTCCCACAAACGTTTTTCCTCAGAGCAAAAAGTTGCACAACTCTGTCGCAAAAACCACGCTGCATAAATTTTTCCATTTTTCCACTTCGTATCAGGCATGTTCACGATACTCATATTGCACTTTTTTCGCTTTTCGCACCTGTTTCTTTGCGGGTTGAAAAATGCAAAATTTGAAACATTCTGTGGATTCGAAAAATGTGGAATTGCATGGTTTCGCGAAATGCTCCAAAAGTGGCGAACTCGTTTGTCTCGTAATCCGAAGGACCTGGGTTCGATCATGGGTCGCGCCGGATTTCTTTCAGGCGTCATTTGCAAGGATCATGTGGAAAGAAAGCAGGTTTTCGTGGCACGTTCTGTCATCCGACTGGATGGGACGTTAAATAGGAGCTCCCGTGTGCAGCATTACAGAGCGCACGAAAAGAACACCTAGTTCAAGGACCAAGACAGAGGCTTGGCAGGTTATTCGCATAGCAGTTGCATATCATAAGACACACGTCTCCACTCTGCAGAGCATGACATATCTTCGTGAAATCCTGCGCATTGGCATTATACCTTTGCCGTAATCGTCCGAATCGGACTCCAGTTGAGTGCTACAAGTCTTTTTATCATGTTCATCCTGACAAAGGCATCTCCCCGCAATGTTTTAACCACCTGAGGTGGAACACAGATCCCATCACCCACATAAATCAAGTTTGTGCAGTTGAGGAGGCTCCGGAACGGAGAGAGTCGAAAACGCATTTCAGCCTGGCAAAAGGAAAGTTCCATGACGGTGGGAAAAATTGCTCACTGCCAACGGCAGCGAGATCCAGTTTGGTAACTTTACTCCCGAGGTAAGCAATGTTAAACCGCCATCTGCTATTCCTCTGAGGTAAAGTAAATGACACTTTAAATTGCTTACCTCGGAGGCAAAGTCACCTGTCAACTGGATCTCGCCGCCGAAACTTGTCCAACCTGCCCGAACCACAAGGACAGCATATGTTGCTTCGACATTGAAACTCTCCAACAGATAGGTACAGTTTTTACTCCATTCCGGGTTTGATTGCGTTTGAGATGCTTCTGCACAAACTCCCATGGCCATGCGGGATCCAAGTTGACGATTGAGGGGGGGATAAGCCCAGACCTGGGAGTGCACTTCTAACGAATGCGATTTTACAAGTATTCGTCTTGTTTATTTATTGAGAGCCCGTTGCGAAGGAGTGGAAATAACGTTTTGTTACATTACTTAAAAATTAAATGTTACTGTTAAACATCACTTAAAACACCATTTTAATTTATATTACATTACTCCAATTACATTTGTGGAAAATAATGGAAATATGCAGCAGTTGCTGCAGGTATTTGTTCGAGGAGTTGAGGGGTGGCAAGCAACGGTGGTTCTGGTTGAGCACGAACGCACGTTACCCGAGTCATCTAAAACAAACCCCGCATATGGGACCCTGCGGTGACCCGCAGTAACGCGAGGAAAAATGGGAAAAATGAAAGCGGCTGAACATCTCCATTATTTTTTCAACTCAACCTTTCTTCACAATGATCTTTGTTGTCTTGAACATGTTTCCTGATGAACCAACCTCAGCCACAACGATTGAAACCGTTTTTCCAGTTCCAACAATCGACACTGCATAGGTACCTACTGCAGAAACACAAGAGCAGGGAAGCTATAGCCTCATGCGTATTCAAAATGAAATCTCCATAAGGGTATTCTAGCTATCGCGATAATATTGAAACTTTGCACCAACCTATACCCTTCTTTTGGAAGTCTACTCGTAAAATTTCATCATTCTCCCATCGATGAGTCAACTTTCGAATGCTTGAATTCAATTGGAATTCTGCAGCACAGGGTCCTCCATTTTAGGACATTTTGAGGACGTAACAGCACTTGAGGATGGATGAACCTTTGGCTTGTCTCCAATGCTCATTCAGTCACAACGAAACTGCTTTGTCCAGACCTTCACTATAAAATATATGTATGATGTCCTGATTCATGGTAAAGTGTCCTCATGCCTTCATTTATAAGTTTGGGCTAAAATCCTTCCATGGTCAAACATTTAACAACTGCCCTTGGCCTCAATGTTGCTAACTTTTAAAGTAAATACCTGCCTATCATGAAGAAAACAGCGAAATCTCGCCTGTTTTAGCAAGCAAAATAAAACTTTGTAGAAATAACCCCAACTAATAAAGGAACAAAGATCCAAAATTTTATTGAAGTCGGTTGATTCTGAGTACCTTGGGGAGATTTCATTTTGAACAGCCTAGTAATTATCGGGTTTTTCCAAAGGACTCTGTGCTGCAGAGGTACTTATGGGCAAAGCCATGTATTTTTGAAAATTACATCTCGTATTGTTCTTTTCACGCCAATTAGGTTCATATAGGCCTCACCCGAGTTGCAAAAACTTGTTATAGGCCTACGTCCATATAATTTTGCTGTGGATCACGTTCCTGCCGCGGGTCACCGGTTGACCCAAACCCAAAATCTGAAAAAGAATAAAAATCGTGTGTACGAAATACATACGCAGGATCCTGTTTCCCGTTTCCTTTGTTTCGCAGGCATGAGTTTGCTCTTCCTTTTCGTCAAAGATAATCCAATCAACATGGATACACCAACATTCAACTACTACATTGGTATGACTCTGGGTATCATTGCATTTGGATCGCTACTCGTCTATCCTCTAACTCGAATCTTCAAAGTTAGCGACACACTGCTCGGAATAGTTGGCACAATTTCCAGGATAGGATCACACATATTTTTTGCTGTTAGTACAAAAGCATGGATGATATTCACAAGTAAGTTCTCTACTTTGACCAATGAGAGTTCATTTTTGTAGTTTTTAATTTTATCTCCAATGCGGCTATACATCAATGTCGCACAGGCAGCAGCTTGGTAGTCGGGCCAGACCAAAAAACAAAAGAACATATACGAGTAGGCCTACCTATACACTTCTTTTAGGTTGAAGATATATCTAACCAACCTCTTATTTCCTACCATTCCTGGAACTGCTCTAAAACACACTGCAAAGGTGTCAGTTATTTTTCCTGAACCATTATTGAAACAAAACATCATCACACAATTGGCCTGGTGACAGGAACGAAACACAAATTCAGAATCCCATTAAGGATCGTCAAATAGAGCAAAAACGAGATCATATTCTCGCCCAAGTGGAATCTGCACAAGGCAGTACAATGCAACGTAACTTGGCGAACGGTGTGACACTGGGGGGAATGTGAATGAAAGAGAAGTATTCGTAGTGGTAGAATCTGCAATTTTTGGTAAAAGAATTTAAAGAAAATGATTGCCTACATTAGTTTAAAAAATCGGTAGTGGACACCATTGAAGGCTCTGGTAGACACAAGACTTTTAACCCCCACCAGCGTTGGATGGGCTCTAAATGAATTAACAATTTGGCCGTTGTGTTTCGGTGGTCGTTCTATATCTGTCGACGTTTGTCTGATGTTATCATTTCTGACTATCACGACGTCGGATAATCGCCACATCGAACAATCGAGACGAAACCCCTGACCTCTCAATCTCTTATTTCTCCGAATTTTAACCACTCCATTGCCAATTTGTGACAATAAGAATGACAAGCAGAGAATATCACACTTGTTCTCAACAGAGAACTTGAATGAGAAATCAGAAAAGCACGTCAGATCGATTATCTGCCACTGACATTTGCATTTGTTATAAGCTTGGCAGGCAAAATTAGCGACATAGCTCCAAAACATTTCATTCCATGCTGAAGATATTTGAAAATGCGTAGACACAACAAAATTTGTAAAATTTGGTGTGAAAATGAGAAACTCACGAGTCCAGGGTCTCCTGCAAGCAGAGTTTGCCACGTATTTTTCAATTACATATAGGAACATGTCAGGAGCCTTTCGGAGGTAATGCAGTTAGTTGGAAATCATTTTTACACATCTCTTGCATTTTTCTTTCGTTACATGCGACATGAATAGGTATGTGTTGGAAGTTGATTTAACCGTTTCCTTTGTAGTCTTTCTGATTGCCTCGTTTCAGTTGAGTTGGTGCTGATTAATGACCTATTTTGCAATCTGTGTTCCAATACTGAATTTGAACGCCGTCAAAATTTTCTGACTTCTGGTTTTTGTATTTTTTTTCAGTTTTCAAATTCATTTTCTAATGCACATGGCAAGAAATGTCCCGTGAAGAAGTGTGTTTTCAAAGTGACCGTGCAATTTTCTTCTGTCCGTATACACATACACGAATAACATTCTCTATTTTTCCAGATCCGCTGATTGGAATGTGTGGAATATTTGTTGGTCCAGCAACAAAATCCATCGTCACCAAGATCATCCAAGAAGTTGAACTTGGTGGGTATCTAGTTATTCTTGTCGAATGCTTTTCCTTTCCTAAACCTGTTCTGTCCTATATTCTGTTCTTCTTTTAAATCGTGAAAAGGGATCTTCCCGCAGGATAGTTGGTCAGATCAGCCGTCCTATAAATAACTATAAATAACTGCGCCATATCTTCCGTGTGATATTCTTACTGCGCCATATCTTCCGTGTGAAATAAACTGTGAAATATCTCCAAATGCCAACCAAAAAGATTGCCTGTAAAGTTGTGTTAAAATTAATGTACACAATGTAGGGTTTTTTCTTCCCCGGAGTGAAAAAACAAATAGGTTAATGTGGGGCATTTCGCTTCATCTCCAATGAACGGTTTGTCCGAGAACAGTGTTTGAAATCACTTCGGTTTGAAATTACTTCGTCGAGATCGCACGTTACGGCTTCCTGCCGGTCGACTCGTAAACCCGCACACTGCTGCCTCTTGGACAAGGTTCGGGTTCGGGTTCGGGTTCGGGTTCGGGTTCGGGTTCGGGTTCGGGTTCGGGTTCGGGTTCGGGTTCGACAGCGAAACCATCATTATGCTTGATTTCGCCAACAACGGACTCAGTTATTTTTTTTTTATTTCAATTTGAATTTTATTTGCCAGTCCAAAAGATTTTGGACGGACTTGGACAAAACTGTCTTCTATTTTCAAAATCCTCGATAGGTACAACGCGAAAAAATATTTTGCCTGTGATCATGTTCCCGGACGAGTATCTCGCGATGTGTCAATGTTAAAATAAATGGTGCATAGATATGGCTTATCTGACACCCTGCACATACGCGCACTGCCAAGTACCAAATTTTATGTTTTTGCAAAGTGTATTTAGCTCTCGTTGGAAACTGTTCCTATTTCTGGGAATCTACAATTCTATGAGTGAATCATTGAACTGATGCACTTGACCGTAGTGGAACATCACCTTTGTCTGGATGAAGAGGTCATTCTACGTGTCTTTTGCATGGTGGCACTGCTGAAAAGCGATAAAATTATTGGTCCAATATCGCAATGAACCGAGAGTTGGTAGGCGCTTCTGAGCACCGTTTCAAGCAAAAATGCGCCAATCAATGGCCTCTGTTCTTTCGATCATTTTTGTCGAAAGGATATCCAGAGCTGCCAGCACATTGCGGCTACCGCCTTGGCTATTGGCTATATACCGCATAAAAACGGCTTCCGCATTTTTGTAAAATGAATTTATAAACCTTTTTCATGGTCGTACTCGGCCCAAAAGGCACGTTATACACTCCTTAGTTCTTAGCAAAATTCTCCGTACATAGAAGTCCATTCTAATCTCAACTATGGCGCCTTTTAGAATAAAATGATATGCAGCGCAAAACAAAATATGCGGTGCATAACATAACAACACTCGTGCAGTTGCATCAAGCCTTCTGTTAAAATTTGATAGCCACTGTTTTAGCCAGACCTTAAAATTGCTGACTTGTACAAAATACAACAACATCATTATTTTTGTTTGATACCAGTTCAATTGCGGGTTTATTTTTTATTTTCTTTTTTTCAACAGGTAAAGTGTTTTTAAACATGGCGATACTGGATAACATTTGTGGTGCAATAGGACATATGCTGTTTCCAGCTATCTATCCTCACACAAGAAAACTATTCTCTGGGATGCCTTTCGTCATTTCCGCTTCGATACTCACCATTCCACTATTCATACTCATGTAAGTCACTTGCGGAAAATTACTAATTTTGAAAAGCGACATCAAAAAGTACTGCGGTATAATCTGAACGTGCTTGCTTTTGTATAATTACCCATCCCTGTCTTAGGGGGATAAATGACCGTAGGTAGGTACCTAATATTTACAAGCTGTAGGCATACACCAATTGGTTGGTTGACAACAAGCAATTCGTTGGTTGGTTGATGACAAAAAAGAGGGTTCGATCAGGTTTGGTTTGCTTTAGTGAAGATAAACTTAAAATGGAAATAACGTTCCCGGAAGTTGGTTCCAACAAATGTCGATGCTGATCTCGTTTGTAAAGTTTGTGTTTGTGCTGGAGTTTGCGAAGATAACTCCTCGCAGTAAAGCAAATTCCGCATTGAAAATACAGGTTTTTTCTCTTTTCCGTTGGGAATGTTTGCTTCTGGCAGCAAGACGGCGTGCCTCCTCATTATTATCTACCAGTGCGAGCCTTCCTGGACCAAACATTTCCCAACCGTTAGATCAGGAGCAGGTAGGCGCGGCTCCATTGAAATGCCCGCAAGATCACCAGACTTCACTTCGATGGAGTCTTTCATGTGGCGATACATCAGGGAGCAGGTTTATGTGACCAAATCCTGCAATCACAGCTTCAGGAAAGGATAGAGGTGGAAATTCATTCATTGTCAGAAGGCATGCCGCAACATGGCGACTCAGCTGCAAGACTGCACTGCATAAAGGCAGATTGCAACCAATTTGAACAACATTTGACACTACCAGTTGCAATTTGCAACAATTTAAATCGATTTCACACAAACCACCTAATTGTTTATAATCAATGCACACAAATTGACCGGGTAGGATATAGCTGAGACACCCTGTATGTCCCATACAGTTCTTCGTTTGTGCTGTGAACCATTCCACAAACATTAGGTGCAAAGATACTTTGCTCCTGCGTGATCTTCATTCCGTGAACATGTCACGCGCATTGCTCATTTTTGCTTGGATTGCAGCTTTTGGATTCTGGAGGGGCAGAAAAGAGGAAATTTCTTGCGCCAGTGATTTCAAAACATACGCTACACACATCACACGTCTTTTGCTTGGATTGCAGCTTTTGGGTTCCGGAGTGGCAGAAAAGAGAAATTTCTTGCGCCTGTGATTTTCAAAACATACGCTACACACATCAGACGTCTTTTGCTTGGATTGCAGCTTTTGGATTCCGTAGGGGCAGAGAAGGAGAAATTTCTTGCGCCTGTGATTTTCAAAACATCCGCTACACACATCACACGTCTTTTGCTTGGATTGCAGCTTTTGGATTCCGTAGGGGCAGAGAAGGAGAAATTTCTTGCGCCTGTGATTTTCAAAACATCCGCTTCACACATCACACGTCTTTTGCTTGGATTGCAGCTTTTGGATTCCGTAGGGGCGGAGAAGGAGAAATTTCTTGCGCCTGTGATTTTCAAAACATCCGCTTCACACATCACACGTCTTTTGCTTGGATTGCAGCTTTTGGATTCCGTAGGGGCAGAGCAGAGGAAGAAATTTCTTGCGCCTGTGATTTTCAAAACATCCGCTTCACACATCACACGTCTTTTGCTTGGATTGCAGCTTTTGGATTCCGTAGTGGCAGAGAAGGAGATATTTCTTGCGCCTGTGATTTTCAAAACATCCGCTACACACATCACACGTCTTTTGCTTGGGTTGCAGCTTTTGGATTTTCGATGGGAAGAGGGTAAAAACGGGAAAGGTGTCCGAACAATGTTCACATCACGTTGTTGAATGATTGAGTATTCAATAATTGTTGTTGGCGATTGTGATTCCGAGCTAGGCTGGTCGAAAAGATTGTGCTGGAAATCCAGCTCCTGCCTGCGGCGGGGATGGGTTGTGAAGAATTGTTGAAACGAGACGACAATGTCAAGCCAGGTCATGTAATATGATCGAAACAAACGAGCTTCTTGGCTTAACGTGAACCTGCCTCATTATTAGTCCCGTCCTTATAATATCAAATGCTTGAGTGACAAAAAGGATGTTGGGAAATATTCATTCATGGCCAAATCGATAACCGACAGCAGTGAATGTGAACGCAACGTAACAGCACGGTGGCATTTCGGTTCTTTTTGGTGCCAGGAAATGTCACGGTATTTCCACGTGGCCAGGGATGTATAGCTGCCATGGTTCTTGCCACCCAAATGAAACGTGGCGGCAACGCTCTCTGCTGCTAGGGGGTGGAATCAGCTGCATAAGTCCACTTTTGATCTGTTCCTATACACTTTAGCTCAGTGTTTCTGAACCATCTTGCAAGCCAACTTTCTTGATGTTGTCTCGTCACTCTTTGTTTTGTTGTATTCACATGTTTGTGTCATTCGCATTATTTTGCATTGTATCGCATTTGATAAAAGGAAAAACCCTGCAAATAAAACAATCAAACAATCAAAACAATCAAATGCTTCCGGGCTTCATCAAGCCGAAACAGTTAGTCTTTTGTTCCTTTTTACATTGTTTTTGTTTTCGCTTGGTTGTTCGTTTTCTCTGAAGGACTGAACTGACACTTATCGAATATGGTGCCCTCAGGCTCATTTGACGGCAGAAAGCGTTTTCAGCGGCCAGTCAGTTTTCACTTTTTTCCATTTTTCTTCCGCAGCTGGCTTCACACGAGGCTGCCTTCTATCTATGCCAAACTGCAGACGGACAAAGACGAAGAAGAAGCAAGAGCAAAAGCCATGGAAGTTGAAATCGACCAAATAGCAAAGGAGAAGCAACTCGGCTGCCAAGATAATAATCACCTAAATTGCTAAGTACCGCCGTTCAGTACAAAATAGTACCTGCAACTGTCTCGTTCCCAGCAATAGAAATTCCTTTTTCAGTAAAGGTGTGCATATCTGCACCAGGAACTGCATTACATATCTACAACCAACTGATTGGTTTTGCCAAGAGGCATAAAATTTGTCTGCTAAAAAGAAGAAAGAAGTGGGAAAGAAACCTCAACTTAAACGCGCAATCAATTCTCGCACAAATTTATTTATTTTTTACTTTTGTTTTATGGATATGTTGGAGGATTTTTGCCGAATTAGCCTACAATTGGATGTATTATTTGCTGTTTGAAGATTTTTAATGAGACAAATCCTACGATTCACGCTCCTCATAGCATTTTCAAATGCCGCCAATGTATCACTCCTATTTTTATTAAATCATTTTTTCGAGTGCGCAATTTTTTGTCGAACGAGTTCCACAATTACACCGTCACCTGTAGACGTGTCGCCTGCTTTTTGCAACACTGTGCTAACTGACATAGGATTTTTATTGCACTTAGCGCGTTATTGCATCAAGCAGGCGATATATTGCATGTCAGTACATCTTCTCTCGCGTTGATCTCATTATTCTGTCACATTTTGCCACAGGGAGAAAATCACGAGATGCTTCATTGCATGTATACATACAACTGCTCAGACCCCATATCATCAATCATTGACAAGCAGTGCGCAATCAATCAGACTGGAAACATTGACACATCGGAGAACATGAAGATCCATCTCCTATGGGCCGTATTGTTTGGATCACAAATTGAAAAAAGTTGCGACAGAATGCTACCCGAAAATTAAAAAGACTAAAATGTGTACCTGGCCTTGAAACGTGAAGGGCAACCGAAGACAATTTCAATTGCTTCAGAAGTTCAGATATCGCGATTTTTGTCAAAAACCCAAAAGAAGGCATTTGGATTTTGCCGAAACCCCCAATGGCGCAAAAGCTCACGTGGCACTTTTGGATTGCACGAGAAATCCGCAGGAATAATTTCGAAAAGCTATTCATTTTGTTTCAATTGGATTGAAGAACGATTTCCCAATATTTCTGCATATGCCTTTTCAAACAACCTGACGTGTGGTGCACCAACCGATATTGCTAAACAGGATATGTGGATGGTACGCAGTTCAGAACACGACGCTGCAAAGCCTTTGATTTCTGCTGCATAGAATAATTGCGTTGCATCGTTTCCAGAATCACTCATGGAGCTGAAACATGGAAGACGCTCACTGTTTCGGGACTGTCGCTGTTTTGCACGTTTTCGGTTGTCAATTTAAAATGAAACTTTGAAAGGACAGTTGGACGTTGAGTACGGTGTACTCGTATATGCGCGCAGTGGTTTTTCCTTATGGGTCTTCCACAACATATCTTTCCGCTCGGTCTCAAGGAAACCGCACACAACCTGCAAAATGGCCAAAATGTGGATTTTCAAAAGCTGGGATTTTGAAAATCCACAAAGCTGGGATTTTGTGTGGTGGAAAAGAGATTAGAATTTTGTGTGCGTTTTGGTGCAAGTTTTATCCACGTACGTACATCAACGACAATTATTTCAGAACAATGTTTTCCGATCGCAAAGATCTGTCATCTGCAGCAATTTTGGTTCGATTTGCATGAAAATAGAACCATAACCCTACAGAAAAAGTGATGCTATAGATGAGCCTGATAAACAAACAAGTATTGACAAAAAAGTACAGCACACAACTCAAGCAATTTTAACAGCTGTTTTGCCGCATTTTCATGCCGCAGCGTTTTGGAAAAAGTGCAAAAAAATGTCATGAAGCATGAAACGTGAAGTGCGAGAGAGCAAAAATTGAACAACTGTTCCAAAAAGGTCTGCCTCAAACGCCTCCCTTTTGATCAGACAGAATATAAATCTGCTTAAATCACACCGTCCTCCTCATATTGCAGCTGTATAGGTACTGTTCAAAATCTCCACTCAGGAAACGGGCAGAGATGGGTATGTGGTTTGCGACAAAAATCATTTTTACTTCCATTACTTTCATTTTTGTATAGAATTTCACTCGAGATATGCGGTTTCCTCATTGCGGTAGATTTTTGGTGGAACATTTCGCGTTCACTTGTGAAACAATTTAAATTATTTCAGCAAACTGGTGGTGATTTTATCATGTTTGTCATTAGCCATAAAAAGAAATGCTAAGTGTCTCTCAAATGAGAGAAAGTATTCTATAGAGAGTGAAAGTGTGGGTCCACGGACCGCGTGTCTATAAACACGTAGCTACCTGCAATAAATCTCAAGCTTTTGTTTTAAAATCTTTTAAATCTCATGGTATGTCAGTTTTATTGTTTTTTTTCATGAGTCAGTGTTTATAAAGCGTCACAAACTCATTGTTTTTATCGTTTTTGAGATTTTATATAGAAGGATTTCATAAAAGTTCCTGTTTCAGCCTGAAAACAGATCTGGCTTTCTTTTTCTTGAAGATTCCAAGTGGTTGATTGAAAGCAGACCCGAGAGTAGCCATACCGTATGAGACTTGTAAGTGCGAAAGCATTGTTGTCCGGCAGATTTTTATCATGCGTCTCATATTTGGCTGCACTCGTGTTTCCCACAGCCTTGTATAGACTACAGTTAGGAATTCCTATGGTAATTTTGAAACGGGTGTGGGGCGGAGAAAAATTGGGAGAGAGCAAGCAAAATTGTTGCCTTTTGGTCGCGTCAGAGGACAACATTCTTTTGCGCGCGCGCATATGAAGACTTCTTGGCATATCTCTGAAAGTTTTCATCCGACTTCCATATGTTCGGGGTTTTCAGAAAGGGAACAAATTCGGGTTTCTTTCCTGGCAAGCAGAAATCAAACCGTCTGCAAATTTTTGCACAGTCGCGCTGTGAAGCCGATTGAAGTTGTAAAATGAGGATGGTTTTGACCGTGGGTTTGGCGACTCTTTGGCTCACAGCCCGACACTCGAACCAGCTGGGTGGGTGCCATCGCGGACTTTATTGTTGAGCATAAAATGAGTTTTAAGAACACACCAAACACTTTGGTATTAGGTGTCGGGGTTCCCATAAACCACGAAAAAACGGCCGATACTTTTTCACGTGGAAAAAGTTCAATTTGTATTCACAATGTGATTGCGCGTCTGTTTGCCAGCCGTTTCAAATTTTCTTCAGAGAAAATATAAACCCTGTTTCCTCCTCTTTCCAATAACCCAACCTTGTTCAAATCGGATGATAACTTTCCAAGATACAGCGAGAAATCCGCGAGTGAGTGGATTCCAAAAACGTCGCTTTGGATTCGATGAAAGGAAACAAAATGGCGGATTTGAGCCCACATTCCCGGATCGATTTTTCCCATTTAAAATGCCTAACTGTTATACATACACGGCTGTGGTGTTTCCTATTGCCATTGATACAATAGACTCAGCTTCAACTCAACAGCTATTTAGCGGGTACACTTCTGATGAAAAAATCCATTTTCTGCGTGCTCGGTGTCACTTCTTTTTTCTGTTTTGTTTCGTTGTTTGCATCGATCTACAGAATTTGGGATAGTTTTCAATCACTTTTTTCAATTTGTGTGACACCACACGGTCGATTGTTTTAAGAAGATTGTTTTGCAAAAAGGCTGAGGTTAATTTGAAAATATCTTGTGAAAAGTCAAGACGAGAGTGAATTATTTATTATTATTTAAAAAAAATAAAAGGAAATTCGCATGCGAATTTCCAAGAATATTACTGTCAAGGCAATTCCTGCAGGAATTGCCTTGGCGGTAATATTCTTGAGTAATAATCCCGCAAATATTCATTTTTCGGGAATTTTGGGAACAAATGAAAATTCCAACCTTTGGGAATAATTAGGCCTATTCCTAATTTTCCAGAGAAATTTTGGTAATATTTCCGAGAATATTGTTTAGCCAGTAATTTTGGAAATTCTTTCGAATGATATGAACAAGGAGTAGGTACCGAATAAGAAAATAACATAGACACAGGCTATTTGACCAATGCCCTTAAAATTGAGAAGTTACCTCAAGTGACATTGAACAAGAATTAAAGATTAGGCCTGTCATTTTATGACATGGAAGAAAATGGAAATGTTGGGCGTTATGAGATCCCAGGAAAGGTTTTTGTCTGGAATCGTCGCGATGAAGTTCAGGGTTTGTAGTAACGTTTACGTACACACGTACTGAGTCATTCTGAATATCCGGGCCATAGGAGGTTTTTGTCAGACTTTTGAAGCACGGGGCAATGTTATTCCCCATCTATAATAAGCACTGTTACAATGCATTCCTTCATATAATGCGTTTTGCGGCGCATGAGAAATGGGGAATTACATTGCCCCGTGCTTCAAAAGTCTGAAAAAATCTCCTGTGGCCCGGGTATTCAGTATGGCTCAGTTTTGGGGCCATCTTATTTCAACAGGTCTTGGTGCAACTTCACGCGTCACACGAATGTCATGATGTTTTGCGGCGCATTCTGCCATTGATTCTAAATGGCGCATGAGTTGTAGGTGCCTATATGCCATCATGGACAAAACTTCATCAAAATTCAGTCTGAAAAAGATCGAACGCATGAAATGCTGAATTCACAACGAGAATTGGGTAACCTATAAAGATAAATTCAGCAGTTACATTCGGTGTAACTGACGTCCGGGCGTGATTTTACGTTTTGCCTTTCAATTTTTCTCAATTAAAGCTAACCAAACGTGACGGAAGCCCGCAACGTTCACTGCCAACTGCCTGTTTGGAATGGCTACTGCTTCATATCCTCCTATTAAAAGCCTGAAAAAAAGTCCCCGGAGTTCGCGTGTCCACATGTATATTAGCTACTGATTGAAAGTTAAACCGGGAATTGCATGTGCAATCGTCAGCTGGCGCTGCGTTCTTGTTCCAGCGCATGGCGTTCAGGAGTGGAGAACAGTGGCACGCTGACACTCTCCATGTTTTCCCTCTAGTTTATATCTATCTCTTTGGTGATTGCTCGCCGCTGTGAAACATCGTAGGATCTCTTTGTTGATAATTAAAACAGCCCAGCAGATTGCGTCCTGATATTCATTTATCCTTTGTATAGATTTTGTGTTTTAGGCAGGCATTGCAGCGTCTCCAAAATTCAAACGTGTCCCGACCGCATTCTTCTTGATTAAACTTTCGGATTTGAACACTTTTTTCCATCTTTCCACGCGTGTAAAACTTCCCACCCTACCCTTATATCGTAGAATAGAGGGTCGAACATTCAGAACAGGAAAAACTGCGTTTCAAAGGTACGGATGGGTTAAGTAGTTGTGATTAACTTTCTTTTTCACATTTTGTTTGCGCGAAATGAAATGAAATGTGGGCCTAATGAAATACTCTTTTCATTAAAGATCCTCTTTTATAACCGAGGTCAAAATCTGACAACTTCAGAAAGCTACCTAAGTGAAATCTGGCACTTTTAATTTCTTTCGACGGCCATCGTGGCACCAAACTGCATCAACGAAGTACCTTGTCTCTTCTCGAATGTGCAAGGGTTCATGTCAACGAGAAAAGAGGAAGAAATCACCTGCTAACGCTAACTGAAATTCCTGAAAAGAAAGCAAAAAAGGAGCAAAGTAAAAAAGGCAAAAGCAAAAAAGGAAATCAAAAAATAAAAGACATGTATTCCACATCGTGACTGGATATCCGGAAAACTTTATTACCGATACACATGATAAACTGAGAAAACTGAAGATTTAGGATAGATAATGCAAGGAAAAATTTTGTAGAAATGATCAACAGTTGACATGGGATTTTAAAGGAGCCGAAATTGGAATGAAATTGCCGACACCGAGGACGATCGCAACTTGGAATCTTCAAATTTTCTGCCTTCGATTCCTGTTCAGAGCTTTTCAAACTACTTGACAACATTGGTAAGGCGATCGACCATTGTACTTCTGACAGCTTCAAGACGTCTATAAAAAAAAATAAGAAATGAATGCAGTCTATCATTGTGATGATCGTAGACGATTTTTATGACATTTTATTATGAAGTCTGCGGTGCCTAAAAATGGAGAATCTTGTGGGAACATGCGTACCTCTCATACCTCTCAGGACATGCATACCTCTCAGGATTAAAAAATTAAAGGATTAAAACATGACATTAAAAAACGTTGAACTGCATTTTGGAATATACGTATTGTTGTGTTGCCATAATTCTGTTATCGTTTTTATAATTATTGAACCACCAATTGAACATTTGTGGAAATTAAAATTGATTGATTGATTGATAGGGTAGCGAAGTACAGTTTTTAAAGAACGAGTTTTAGTTGTTTCAGCTTCGGTTTCAGAAAGTCACATGCAATTGACTCCCATCCAACAACAAACGACGTCCTTACAAGGGGGGAGGGTAACTTCTCTCAGCACATGGCTGAAAGTCAGATCACATGCAGTGGAAGCAAAGTGGATAAGGGAGAACATTTTTGGGCATTTACACTCATCTGCTGCAAGGCAGCACTTCATCAAGTATCCACAAAGCAGCACATTGTCTGCCATCCTCTTGGCTGCTATGGTTGGAGGAGACATTCCCCAGTGCTGCCTTCCAACAACCGTGTTGGTATCAGTCGCATCACCGCCGGATCAGACACTTAATAACACCGCCTTCGCTGAAAAATCTACACCATGATTTCTCCCATTTGAATATTTGCAAATCTCAATATCGGAACAAGGATAGTGCAACCACATGAGGAAAACCACCGCAGTGTGTCTATGCATATGAGCTGATAGGCTCCGACAAGCCACATCTGCTGAAATTTGTTGAATGTGAAAAAAAGCATGCTTGGTTGACTTTGTCACAGGTATTATCCCTGCATGATGTTTTGCACAGAATTGTCAGACGAATGAAATTGTTAGGAGATTCAGGCCATCGGCTTAAACTCAGCAAAGATATTTTGTCTGACAAATGCCAGCAGTGGATACAATATAAGTTGTTTGGTCAAAAGCTTCCTTCAAATTCCGGTAGTTTCTGAAGAGAACTTACTCAGGACTTTCCCAGTGCAGAGCGGTTGCAGTATCACGGTTAATTTGGTTGAGAATTTCACCAAAGTTGTTGTTCCGTTGTTTAAATCTATTGCACAATCCCTGAATCTCTTCTGGACAGTAGTCACCACAAACGATAACGGTACCGTTATTGCGGTAATATTTTTCGAAAGCATCCACGGCCATGTTGACAAACTGTGAAGCTGTCAGCTCCGTGTTGTCCTTCGCTATCGGCGTGGTGGCAGCACCGGAGCCGATTCCTGAACCATCATGATGATTATCCTTGAGTAACCCGCCCGTGGAACCACCCTTCGGCCTCTGACAGCACGTTAATTCAGCCAGAATCTCACACAGTCCACCACAGCATCCGCCGAGGTAATCAAATACTGTCGACATCGTTGGTTCCCATAAAATAAACCACGTTTCAACAGACAATACTAGAGAGTGATCTGAGAGGATAGGCAATCAGTCAAGGGTCAATTAATCATCATCACACTTGTTTTTATAGTTTGTCTCTCCCCAGAGGAAGGAAGCTTGTCAACACAAAATAACAGGTTGCGCAGGTATTAAAACTGTTGGTTCCGTTATATTCAATAAAAGCCAGCTTGACGAAGAAATTTTGGAGCTGGTCTGTAGCTCAGTTGCACCAAGTTGCACGATTGTTAAGTTACAAACGGAAAGTCTGGTTGTGGCGGTTGGAAAGCCCCGAGCAGTTGGCGGGATTTCATTTTAAAAACATCAAAAAATCCGAAAAAAAAACAGAATCCCGGCAAAGCACCGTCGCCAACATCATACTGTTCGCTTTATGACATGTGTTTCGTGTCTTTGAGTTGCGTTTTGGTTTAGAGCATAATAATGTGTTGGTTTAGATTGGTGTGGTTACACTGCCCAGCCCAAACCATGTTGGGTTTACTTTTCTCATCCTGGAATTTCGATATACTTCCAACTCGAAAGTTGCTAATGTGAATTTTACTTGAGGCTGGGTGAGTGAGGCAAATAGAGGCCAACTGATTGCACAATTTCGGACAGATGACAACTTGAAAATATACGAGTACATCTTAAACAAACATGACTGCCTGCCACCTGATGTTATGACATGGAAGCTTTGATTGTTTTATGTGGCTCCACAATGGGCTCTTTTCAAACAGCGTCTGTTGAATGTACCTATGCCGAGATGTTGCGCCTGGCATGCCATCTAAAGCACGCAGAAATCTAAAGATTGAACGGAGTTCTCTTCTTTTAACTCAGCTTTTCATCTAAAATGCTCAGCTGTGCCCAAAAATCAGCGTTTTTGGTGGGTCGGACAACAGGTCAAACCACGAAAGCACTCGAAATCATCACATTTATGAGAGACCAACGAAAACAGAATGTCCCAAGATTCACAGGTTAACGGGGAAATATAGGAGTGTGCCAAAAGATTGAGAACAATAATGGAAATAAATCAAATGATCATCAGAATGCAGAACCATGATCCTTAAGTGTACACGTTTAAAATTGGATTCGTCTACTTTGCCATCAAGCAGGCTTATACTTTCTTTTTGTCATTTATCTTCCACGGTCACTTATTTCATTCCCAATTTGCATTTATTTGAATCATTTTGAGAAAGGTTCTTTTCGCTGTTTGTGCCTCTCTGGTCAGAGCAGGTCATTTCACATTCCAAATTGGCTTTCCAACCTGGTTTTTGTTTCCAATGCTAACCAGTGCCAAGCAAGAAAACGGAATGCTTCTGCAATCCCTTTTATCCAATCATTGCCATTGAATAAAATTAATTGTTGCCGTTTCATCGGTAGAGAAGTTGCATTATGTACATACCTACTGCCCTATTCCCAATTGTTACTCATGCACAGCTTCAATTCAACAGTCAATTTTTCCGTGTTGTTGCGTCTCCGAAAATTTTATTCCCATTCATGCAATAAACTGCTCTCTTTCCATTGTTGCATTGAAAGATGCATCCGTCTGTTGCATTGGCTCTATTGAGTTATAGCTGAGGGTGAGTGGTATAATGGGAAACACATCCAATAATTTCCAGAGATGTGGGGACACTGAGTGGTCAGATCTGAGGATTGCGATTGCAACTCAAGAACATGATCTCCATTCCATATCGAGGCTTGGCGGCCATATAAAGCCCTTACACATTGGGGACCTCTATCTTTCATTAATGTCCCATTTTTCATTGCAGTTTGAGATGGCCACAATTTTTATGTAAGGACCATTCATATAAGGCCATTCGTAAGCCCCACACTATGCGTATTCTGAGATCCACTGGGATTTTTTGCTCCTGCCAAAAGATGGTTT